>CM070091.1:18016376-18021376 GCA_036178185.1 Liparis tanakae | reverse complement strand
TTTCAATCATTTCTGTTGTTTTGGGTTTCATATTTATACAGCCCTCTTACTGTTCATAAAGACGTTAGTCAAAAATAATAATAATTTAATCAAATTTCATTTAAAAAACAACCCAACAAAAATAAAGATTTATACAATCTCGTAAATATGTACCTCTCAAGGACGTCATTGAGGGCGTGACGCAGCGGGACATCTGATTGGCGGAGAGCAGCAGGCACGTCAACCGGTTTATTCGAGGTCACGCAGGTCGACGCTGATTGGTCGGTCGCGGGTGGGAGGGGCGCAGGTCTCGTTACACAAGCCGCCGACACTTAAACACGACGACAGCCAAAAAGACGATGTTTCGCTTTGTATGTTATTAAATGAAATTCATGTGTGTTCACCACCGTGTCGTGTTCATCCGAGTAGTGTGAACACAAGAAACTCCTCAGAAGTTGCTGTTATATTTATGTTTGTTTTTTAACAAAGATAAAAAAACAATATCATTTGTTATCTTATTCCGTTTTTGAATCGGCTCCAACACCTTTTCTCTGTGGTGAGAAGAGCTTCGTTCCAGCAACACGTTGTTGTGCTCGCTGCATTATTGTGACCGGAAGTCCCTGTTTAAATCTGCACACGTGATTTTGGGTGATTTAATCTGTTCTTATATAACTGCTGCTCAGAGGTATTTGTTGAAGCGTTCAGCGTTTTGTTTTCCATGTACAAAACTCAATATCATATATTTATAAAGAGGACTTTCTACAAGCTAAAAGTACGACGTGAACTGAATCCATCTTTTGTGACAGCGGAGTAGAATATTAGTGAATGTTTAATCTCCAGTTAAATATTTAATCTGCTGAACAAGCCGACAGGAGACCAGAACGAGTTTATTCATATGGCACAATTTATTGGCTTCAAAATAAGACAAATATCTTTTTAGAACAATAAAAAAAACAGGCAAAGATCATATGTGACGAAGCATAAAAGAACATAAGATTGAAAATTAAGATAAAACTAAGAATATTATTAATATTAAAAATTGAATAAAAATAATGCTGATTCTAAAATAAAAGTTCACCAGTTAACCAAAACACATTGAAGTGAATGTAAAGCGTGCACAGATATTACAGTTATTCTCAAATGCTAAAACACTAAAACCCATTGGCTGAACTCATTTAGCTAATCGTCTGCTGTCAAAACATTAAACTATTTCACATCGTAAAACACAATTTGCAGATCTCACTCAGACTATTCATCAAAACTCTACAAACACGTTCTCAACTCAAAACACACTGTGCCCTCTGATGCACACGTCATCCATACTGTAAACACAAGGGGAAACAATCAAATACAGAGAGAGAACACACGTCATCGATTAAACAATCACTCAAAACTGATTTTACTTTTATCAAATGATGTGACACAACCAATATAAGCCAGTTAGAGCAAACAGGTGGTTGAAGGTGGGAAGGAGAAAGCCTGAGAATGGATAGAAGAACCAATGTGAGAGGAGGATGAGGAGGAAGAGGAGGGCAAGAAAGAGGAAGACGAAGAGGAAGAGGAAGACAAAGAGGGAGGGCAGCAGGACTCAGAGTCCCCCCGATGCGAGCCGACGTCCTGTGTCCTCCACAGTGAGGACACAGTGAGGGAACAGGGGCCGGATGCTGTATTGTTGTGATTGCTCATTTACTGTCCTACGCTGTCTGCAGCTGCTTCATTGGACACACAAGAGGCTCCTCCCCCCGTCGCCTCAGGACCAATGGTACGGCCTTGAGCATCGTGCTTTCGGAGAGAGATGAGAGTGAGGAGAGAGTGAGCGAGGAAAAAGTGGGTGAGGAGAGTGAGGACAGAGGGAGGAGTCAGGCAGGGACCCGGCTTTTGACCCCGTAGTCTAGCTCCGCCCCTCCGGTGACCAGCAGATCGATCCCGGTGCAGAAAGTCGCGTCAGCGGCCAGAAACAAGGCGGCCAGGCCGAGCTCCGCCTCGGTGCCCATGCGCCCCAGCAGCTGTTGAGGAGACGTGCACAGTCACTCCTCACTCCTCACTCCTCACTCCTCACTCCTCACTCCTCACTCCTCACTCCTCACTCCTCTGCAGCAGCTTTGTTTATCTCAAATATAACGTCCCTCTGAGCTATTTGCAAAGTAAAGCAAATATTGCTAAATCAAAAAAAAATGCTGATTAGTACAAAAGTTCCCAGATTTTTTAAATAAACTTTTTACGATCTTGTCGGTTGGATTCCCAAAACTTCAAAGCAGCCTCGCGCTCCACATGCAGCTCGGGGAACTCACCTGGTGGGTTTCTGCCAGTTTGATTGTGGCGGCGGCGTCCGGCGTCAGAGCGGCTAACTCCTCCCACAGAGGCGTCAGCACGTTGCCGGGAGAGATGCTGCGACACAATGACATCATATACAACATATATATATATATAACATATATACACACACACACACACATATATATATATATATATATATATATATATATATATAACATATATTTATATAACATATGTTTATATAACATATATAACATTTATACAACATATATAATCTTCTAGGACCTGCTTTTATGTTTCTATATGTATTTTTACTGCACCATCTTTTACAGTGTATTGCACTCTTCTCTTTTAACATGTTTTGGTCTGTTATTGCCTAATTGTTTTAATTGTATAATGTCCTGCACTTTGTGATAAGTGCAACAATAAATACACTTAACCTATACTTACCTACTTATACACCCTTATTAAAACATACACACTTTGTTATTAGGTAAATACATTTACTCCTGGGTTGTAGTTCACTTATTTTATGTTCTTTCCTAGATTAATATTTGTACTACACTGTATTAATCTGATTGATGTATAGTCAACTTTCATAGTTTTTATGAAATACAAATTCAAACCAGTTCTTCCAACCTTTTTGGCCGTTAACCCTTTTGAAAATAAATAAATATGTATTGAACCTGAATTTCCCTCGATTAATAAAGTATCCATGCATCTATATATCTATCTATCTGAAATAACTTTCATTTATTTTATTATTCTAAAAGTGTGTTATTCACAGAGTGTCTGTTCATGTAATAATCCAACGTGCAGTGTAACAATCTAACGTGCAGTGTAATAATCCAACGTGCAGTGTAATCTCTGCAGCAGATAACTTCTCACCAGTTCACTCTCACGTTGTGGAGACTCTCGTCCACGGCCATCGCCTTTGTCATGGACACGATCGCCCCCTTGTGGACAACAACGCGCATTACATGCTTTCTCTCTTAAATTTCCTACGACTATCCCACAACTTTCCTATGACTTTCCCACGATTATTCCACGACTATTGTAAAACTTTTCCACGACTTCCACCCAATTATTCTACAAATTTTCCTCAAGTATTCCACAACTTTTAACAAAATTGTCATTTAGCATAAATGAAAGCGAGTAGATGTGGTATTTAAACCAACAGTGAGAATGCCGAAGCCGTCAGTATAAAACCTTAAATGACACAAAGGAACGATAGTTTAGATTAAAAGAATAAACATCCATGTCTTCTCGGTTATGGTGCGTTCACTTGCAACGCGGCAAAATGTGCGAATATGAAAGAGAGCGTATGACGCCGGCTTGTATGTAGCGCCGTCCGTTCAAAAAGCATATTAATTATTTAAAACTTGTGAATGAAGATACGAATAAAACACGTTTACAGGACTTTTCCACATATTTTCACGGCCTGGAAATATCCATCTAACATTCCACGAGTTCTCCAGGTGTTCCAGGACCGTGTGAACCTGAGCGGAACAGGAGAGCGAAACAAGACGGGGGGAGGACTGGATCTAAAGGGGGAGCTACAGAACGAGTCAAACTACCAGATCAAAAGAAGTCGTCCTTTACAGTAAATCGTTGTTCGGTCGTCGTGGAACAGGAAACAGGAAACAGGAAACAGGAAACATGAAGCATGAAGCATGAAGCTCGCGCTCTGCGTGGCGGCGGTCGTGTTTCAGCGCTCCGGGTTTGTTCCGGGTGTTCGTTCCAATCCGGGCGCTGCCAACAGCTTACGCAACACGGAGAATGTGGTTGCCGGGCGGACGGCGACACGCCGGGTTGAGGAGTCGGAGACGTCTTTTGCGCGTAGATATGCGCGTTAGTGACTATTTACTCATTATCTACTCAAATCCACAATCTTCTCTCAGTTCATGAAAAAAACAGCGTATACTTTTTACCGAGAACTTTGAACGTGGCGGTTCTGGTGCTGAAGGAGTTCTACAGAAAAAGTGCTCTAGCAAGCGTTCGATTAACGGGAGAATCGTCACTTAAAGGTCACACAGGGGTCACTGAAAGTTACTCAGTGGTCACAGAAGGTCACTGAAGGTCACTGAGGGTCACTGAAAGTTACTGAAAGTCACTGAAGGTCACTGAGGGTCACTGAAAGTTACTGAAAGTCACTAAGGGTCAGTGAAGGTGATTGAGGGTCACTGAAGGTCACTCAGGGGTCACTGGAAGTTACTGAAGGTCACTGAAGGTCACTCACCGGCAGGCTGCTCCTGTGGGCGCTGCGGTGCATCCTGTCCATGTTCAGCATCGGCCTGAAGAGGCGGATGTGGTTGTCCTCGCCGCGGAACGCCTTCATGCCCTCAAACAGCTGCGGACACGGCGCACGCCGCTGTCAACAACAACAACAACAACAACAACAACAACAACGACACGAGGCGACGCATTCCCGCCTCCTCACCTCGATGGAGTAGTGCAGGGCGGAGCTGGCCGGGTGCAGCGACAGGTTCTGGAACGCTTGATGTGGCGCCTCCCAGCCGCCCGCCGCCGACCAGCTGATGGTCAACATGTGGTCCGAGAACTGCTTACCGAACACCAGGAGGACGGGTCGGGCTTGGCCTGCAGGAGGTGCTGCGCTCCACCACCAGGTCAGATGCCTAGGGGAGGGGAGGAGGAGGAGAGGAGAGAGAAAAGAAAGTAGAGGAGGAAAGGAAAGAAGAATATAAGGAGAAGAGGAAAGGAGAGAAGTAGAGGAGGTGAGAAAG
>CM070091.1:18008876-18013876 GCA_036178185.1 Liparis tanakae | reverse complement strand
TATATATAAATACATGTATATATGTATATTTAATTATATTTTATATAATATATGTATATAATATATTAATATACTAATATATGTATTATATATACATAAATAAATATATGTATATATTATCATATGTATTATATATATAAATAAATAAATATATTTATTTACATATAATACATATATATATATATATATATATATATATATATATATTATATATATTATTTGTTATATAATGAATATAATATATCATGTATAATATACAATACATAATATGTATTATATATATATATATATATATATATATATATATATAATATTATGTGACTGCTTTTGATTTTGATTTCAATCATTTCTGTTGTTTTGGGTTTCATATTTATACAGCCCTCTTACTGTTCATAAAGACGTTAGTCAAAAATAATAATAATTTAATCAAATTTCATTTAAAAAACAACCCAACAAAAATAAAGATTTATACAATCTCGTAAATATGTACCTCTCAAGGACGTCATTGAGGGCGTGACGCAGCGGGACATCTGATTGGCGGAGAGCAGCAGGCACGTCAACCGGTTTATTCGAGGTCACGCAGGTCGACGCTGATTGGTCGGTCGCGGGTGGGAGGGGCGCAGGTCTCGTTACACAAGCCGCCGACACTTAAACACGACGACAGCCAAAAAGACGATGTTTCGCTTTGTATGTTATTAAATGAAATTCATGTGTGTTCACCACCGTGTCGTGTTCATCCGAGTAGTGTGAACACAAGAAACTCCTCAGAAGTTGCTGTTATATTTATGTTTGTTTTTTAACAAAGATAAAAAAACAATATCATTTGTTATCTTATTCCGTTTTGAATCGGCTCCAACACCTTTTCTCTGTGGTGAGAAGAGCTTCGTTCCAGCAACACGTTGTTGTGCTCGCTGCATTATTGTGACCGGAAGTCCCTGTTTAAATCTGCACACGTGATTTTGGGTGATTTAATCTGTTCTTATATAACTGCTGCTCAGAGGTATTTGTTGAAGCGTTCAGCGTTTTGTTTTCCATGTACAAAACTCAATATCATATATTTATAAAGAGGACTTTCTACAAGCTAAAAGTACGACGTGAACTGAATCCATCTTTTGTGACAGCGGAGTAGAATATTAGTGAATGTTTAATCTCCAGTTAAATATTTAATCTGCTGAACAAGCCGACAGGAGACCAGAACGAGTTTATTCATATGGCACAATTTATTGGCTTCAAAATAAGACAAATATCTTTTTTTAGAACAATAAAAAAAAAACAGGCAAAGATCATATGTGACGAAGCATAAAAGAACATAAGATTGAAAATTAAGATAAAACTAAGAATATTATTAATATTAAAAATTGAATAAAAATAATGCTGATTCTAAAATAAAAGTTCACCAGTTAACCAAAACACATTGAAGTGAATGTAAAGCGTGCACAGATATTACAGTTATTCTCAAATGCTAAAACACTAAAACCCATTGGCTGAACTCATTTAGCTAATCGTCTGCTGTCAAAACATTAAACTATTTCACATCGTAAAACACAATTTGCAGATCTCACTCAGACTATTCATCAAAACTCTACAAACACGTTCTCAACTCAAAACACACTGTGCCCTCTGATGCACACGTCATCCATACTGTAAACACAAGGGGAAACAATCAAATACAGAGAGAGAACACACGTCATCGATTAAACAATCACTCAAAACTGATTTTACTTTTATCAAATGATGTGACACAACCAATATAAGCCAGTTAGAGCAAACAGGTGGTTGAAGGTGGGAAGGAGAAAGCCTGAGAATGGATAGAAGAACCAATGTGAGAGGAGGATGAGGAGGAAGAGGAGGGCAAGAAAGAGGAAGACGAAGAGGAAGAGGAAGACAAAGAGGGAGGGCAGCAGGACTCAGAGTCCCCCCGATGCGAGCCGACGTCCTGTGTCCTCCACAGTGAGGACACAGTGAGGGAACAGGGGCCGGATGCTGTATTGTTGTGATTGCTCATTTACTGTCCTACGCTGTCTGCAGCTGCTTCATTGGACACACAAGAGGCTCCTCCCCGTCGCCTCAGGACCAATGGTACGGCCTTGAGCATCGTGCTTTCGGGAGAGAGATGAGAGTGAGGAGAGAGTGAGCGAGGAAAAAGTGGGTGAGGAGAGTGAGGACAGAGGGAGGAGTCAGGCAGGGACCCGGCTTTTGACCCGTAGTCTAGCTCCGCCTCCGGTGACCAGCAGATCGATCCCGTGCAGAAAGTCGCGTCAGCGGCCAGAAACAAGGCGGCCAGGCCGAGCTCCGCCTCGGTGCCCATGCGCCCCAGCAGCTGTTGAGGAGACGTGCACAGTCACCTCACCTCACCTCACTCCTCACCTCACTCTCCTCACCTCACTCCTCACTCCTCTGCAGCAGCTTTGTTTATCTCAAATATAACGTCCCTCTGAGCTATTTGCAAAGTAAAGCAAATATTGCTAAATCAAAAAAAATGCTGATTAGTACAAAAGTTCCCAGATTTTTTAAATAAACTTTTACGATCTTGTCGGTTGGATTCCCAAAACTTCAAAGCAGCCTCGCGCTCCACATGCAGCTCGGGGAACTCACCTGGTGGGTTTCTGCCAGTTTGATTGTGGCGGCGTCCGGCGTCAGAGCGGCTAACTCCTCCCACAGAGGCGTCAGCACGTTGCCGGGAGAGATGCTGCGACACAATGACATCATATACAACATATATATATATATAACATATATACACACACACACACACATATATATATATATATATATATATATATATATATAACATATATTTATATAACATATGTTTATATAACATATATAACATTTATACAACATATATAATCTTCTAGGACCTGCTTTTATGTTTCTATATGTATTTTTACTGCACCATCTTTTACAGTGTATTGCACTCTTCTCTTTTAACATGTTTTGGTCTGTTATTGCCTAATTGTTTTAATTGTATAATGTCCTGCACTTTGTGATAAGTGCAACAATAAATACACTTAACCTATACTTACCTACTTATACACCCTTATTAAAACATACACACTTTGTTATTAGGTAAATACATTTACTCCTGGGTTGTAGTTCACTTATTTTATGTTCTTTCCTAGATTAATATTTGTACTACACTGTATTAATCTGATTGATGTATAGTCAACTTTCATAGTTTTTATGAAATACAAATTCAAACCAGTTCTTCCAACCTTTTTGGCCGTTAACCCTTTTTGAAAATAAATAAATATGTATTGAACCTGAATTTCCCTCGGGATTAATAAAGTATCCATGCATCTATATATCTATCTATCTGAAATAACTTTCATTTATTTTATTATTCTAAAAGTGTGTTATTCACAGAGTGTCTGTTCATGTAATAATCCAACGTGCAGTGTAACAATCTAACGTGCAGTGTAATAATCCAACGTGCAGTGTAATCTCTGCAGCAGATAACTTCTCACCAGTTCACTCTCACGTTGTGGAGACTCTCGTCCACGGCCATCGCCTTTGTCATGGACACGATCGCCCCCTTGTGGACAACAACGCGCATTACATGCTTTCTCTCTTAAATTTCCTACGACTATCCCACAACTTTCCTATGACTTTCCCACGATTATTCCACGACTATTGTAAAACTTTTCCACGACTTCCACCCAATTATTCTACAAATTTTCCTCAAGTATTCCACAACTTTTAACAAAATTGTCATTTAGCATAAATGAAAGCGAGTAGATGTGGTATTTAAACCAACAGTGAGAATGCCGAAGCCGTCAGTATAAAACCTTAAATGACACAAAGGAACGATAGTTTAGATTAAAGAATAAACATCCATGTCTTCTCGGTTATGGTGCGTTCACTTGCAACGCGCAAAATGTGCGAATATGAAAGAGAGCGATGACGCCGCTTGTATGTAGCGCCGTCCGTTCAAAAAGCATATTAATTATTTAAAACTTGTGAATGAAGATACGAATAAAACACGTTTACAGGACTTTTCCACATATTTTCACGGCCTGGAAATATCCATCTAACATTCCACGAGTTCTCCAGGTGTTCCAGGACCGTGTGAACCTGAGCGGAACAGGAGAGCGAAACAAGACGGGGGGAGGACTGGTTCTAAAGGGGAGGAGCTACAGAACGAGTCAAACTACCAGATCAAAAAGAAGTCGTCCTTTACAGTAAATCGTTGTTCGGTCGTCGTGGAACAGGAAACAGGAAACAGGAAACAGGAAACATGAAGCATGAAGCATGAAGCTCGCGCTCTGCGTGGCGGCGGTCGTGTTTCAGCGCTCCGGGTTTGTTCCGGTGTTCGTTCCAATCCGGGCGCGCTGCCAACAGCTTACGCAACACGGAGAATGTGGTTGCCGGGCGGACGGCGACACGCCGGGTTGAGGAGTCGGAGACGTCTTTTGCGCGTAGATATGCGCGTTAGTGACTATTTACTCATTATCTACTCAAATCCACAATCTTCTCTCAGTTCATGAAAAAAACAGCGTATACTTTTTACCGAGAACTTTGAACGTGGCGGTTCTGGTGCTGAAGGAGTTCTACAGAAAAAGTGCTCTAGCAAGCGTTCGATTAACGGGAGAATCGTCACTTAAAGGTCACACAGGGGTCACTGAAAGTTACTCAGTGGTCACAGAAGGTCACTGAAGGTCACTGAGGGTCACTGAAAGTTACTGAAAGTCACTGAAGGTCACTGAGGGTCACTGAAAGTTACTGAAAGTCACTAAGGGTCAGTGAAGGTGATTGAGGGTCACTGAAGGTCACTCAGGGGTCACTGGAAGTTACTGAAGGTCACTGAAGGTCACTCACCGGCAGGCTGCTCCTGTGGGCGCTGCGGTGCATCCTGTCCATGTTCAGCATCGGCCTGAAGAGGCGGATGTGGTTGTCCTCGCCGCGGAACGCCTTCATGCCCTCAAACAGCTGCGGACACGAAGCGCACGCCGCTGTCAACAACAACAACAACAACAACAACAACAACAACGACAACGACG
>CM070091.1:17933876-18003876 GCA_036178185.1 Liparis tanakae | reverse complement strand
GGGTGAGGAGAGTGAGGACAGAGGGAGGTGTCAGGCAGGGACCCGGCTTTGACCCCGTAGTCTAGCTCCCCCTCCGGTGACCAGCAGATCGATCCGGTGCAGAAAGTCGCGTCAGCGGCCAGAAACAAGGCGGCCAGGCCGAGCTCCGCCTCGGTGCCCATGCGCCCCAGCAGCTGTTGAGGAGACGTGCACAGTCACCTCCCTCACCTCACCTCACTCCTCACCTCCTCACCTCACCTCACCTCTGCAGCAGCTTTGTTTATCTCAAATATAACGTCCCTCTGAGCTATTTGCAAAGTAAAGCAAATATTGCTAAATCAAAAAAATGCTGATTAGTACAAAAGTTCCCAGATTTTTAAATAAACTTTTTACGATCTTGTCGGTTGGATTCCCAAAACTTCAAAGCAGCCTCGCGCTCCACATGCAGCTCGGGGAACTCACCTGGTGGGTTTCTGCCAGTTTGATTGTGGCGGCGGCGTCCGGCGTCAGAGCGGCTAACTCCTCCCACAGAGGCGTCAGCACGTTGCCGGGAGAGATGCTGCGACACAATGACATCATATACAACATATATATATATATAACATATATACACACACACACACACATATATATATATATATATATATATATATATATATATAACATATATTTATATAACATATGTTTATATAACATATATAACATTTATACAACATATATAATCTTCTAGGACCTGCTTTTATGTTTCTATATGTATTTTTACTGCACCATCTTTTACAGTGTATTGCACTCTTCTCTTTTAACATGTTTTGGTCTGTTATTGCCTAATTGTTTTAATTGTATAATGTCCTGCACTTTGTGATAAGTGCAACAATAAATACACTTAACCTATACTTACCTACTTATACACCCTTATTAAAACATACACACTTTGTTATTAGGTAAATACATTTACTCCTGGGTTGTAGTTCACTTATTTTATGTTCTTTCCTAGATTAATATTTGTACTACACTGTATTAATCTGATTGATGTATAGTCAACTTTCATAGTTTTTATGAAATACAAATTCAAACCAGTTCTTCCAACCTTTTTGGCCGTTAACCCTTTTTGAAAATAAATAAATATGTATTGAACCTGAATTTCCCCTGGCATTAATAAAGTATCCATGCATCTATATATCTATCTATCTGAAATAACTTTCATTTATTTTATTATTCTAAAAGTGTGTTATTCACAGAGTGTCTGTTCATGTAATAATCCAACGTGCAGTGTAACAATCTAACGTGCAGTGTAATAATCCAACGTGCAGTGTAATCTCTGCAGCAGATAACTTCTCACCAGTTCACTCTCACGTTGTGGAGACTCTCGTCCACGGCCATCGCCTTTGTCATGGACACGATCGCCCCCTTGTGGACAACAACGCGCATTACATGCTTTCTCTCTTAAATTGAGAGAACACTTATCCTTTTCTTCTTCCTCCTCTTCTTCTTGAACTCACCTTGGTGGCGACGTACGGCGCAGCGTCTCTCTGGCCGATGGTCGCCACCAGACTGGACACGTTGATGATGTTTCCCTGACGCTGTCGCAGGTACGGCAACGCATACTGAGGAGAGAGTGAGACCTCCTTCATCGCTTCAAAGATCCTACGCAGTGCGTTTATGGTGTGTGAGGGAGGTAAAGAAAGGTCGTAATAATAATAATATTTTTTTTTATTTGGAACTGATGATCGGTCACTACTGAGTACTTAATGTTAGCGTTGAATTCAGTCCGCTGACATATTACGATTTTTAATATATATGAATTCATTACTTTTGATAAACCATCCCTCTATTTATTTATTTATTACATTTTTGTATTGCTTTAAGTTAAATTTAGATTACTGAATTTGAATCCAAATGAAATAAACTGTTGTTTTGACTTCACTTATATTGTGTTGTGTCCAATGTTGTAAAATGTTATCTATCTATCTATCTATCTATCTATCTATCTATCTATCTATCTATCTATCTATCTATCTATCTATCTATCTATCCATCTATCTATACATATATAAATATATATATATATACATATACAATCATGTTATACATGTACATATCAAATATATATATATATATATATCAAATAATATATATATATATATATATATATATATATATATATATATATATATATATATATCAAATAATATATATATATAATAATGTATATATATATATATATAACTTTCTTCCAACATTGGACACAACAAAAATAGAATTTGTAAACCTCAAAATAAAAAATAAATAACTTTTTCAGATTACATACATTCAGATAAATGTCTGTATAAAATATCAAAAATACAATCCCTCCTTTCTTCACTTGCATCTCTAATATTATTATAATTATTATATAATAAATAATAATAATATATAATTGAATTGTGATAATATTTCACAATCCAGTTGATTTTAAGAGTTAAGTCCTTACAGCCCTTCTTTGCTTCTTTGTTATCTTTGTAATAATTTAATTTAAGTCATTTCGAGACGTTACTTTGGAGGCCAGGAAGTAGTTGACGAGGTTCAGATTCAGAAGGTCCCTGAACTCCTCTCCCGGGGTGTCATCGGTGGGTTTATGAGGCGGGTCTGCAGACAAAAAACAAACATTAAAAGGTGACGCATGAACGCATCGTGACGTCATGCTGCAGGCGCGAGACTCACGCCAACCGGCGTTGTTGACCAGGCAGTCCACGGCTCCATAGTGCTCCACTGTGACCGCGACCAGTCTCTGGGGGGGTGACGTCACACAGGTCACACCAGTTGAATGTGAACAATAAAACCAGTTGTAAACGCGTCGGTCACGTGACCGTGTTCCACCTGAGGCTGCAAGTACCTTGATGTCGTCCTCCTTGGAGACGTCGCACGGGACGAACCTGCAGGATCCGGCACCTGCGGCGTTTAGCTCCGCCTCCAGAGACTCACCTGCTGCACCTGTTCGGCATGTTTATCATGAATTTTCAAAAGGAATGTTCATATAGCTTTGACACGTCTTTCAGTACAATTGAGGAAAACTTTTACTTTAGTTTATATACACATATATACATATATACATATATATATATATATATATATATATATATATATATATATATATATATATATATATATATATATACACATACATATATACATATTTCTACTTATGTGTAATGGTATCCATGGTAAAACAACAAAGCTTAAACAAGATCCAGACAGTGATTGACTAATAAGTTAACCATTAATATAAAGTTAACCATTAATATAAAGTTAACCATTGATATAAAGTTCCTACATTCGCTGCATGGATAAATTTAATACTTTTACTTTTATTTTTGCACTACTTTGTACCATTTTTAATGCAGGACCTTTAGGCCAACGGAATAGTTTCAGAGTTTCTTCTTTTGCATAAAGACTACCTATTCTAATAGGTACATATATTGATTTATTGATCTGTAAACAATTCAAAGTAAAGTTCACGGACCTCCCCTTGCACAGAACACCACTTTGGCTCCATTCTCCACTGAAAGCACAGACAGAAAGAAAGAAAAGCAAAACGGTTTCATGTTGCTGAGGAATCCACATTATAAATAACAATAATGACCAAATAACAATAATTACCAAACACTCTGACGATGCCTCTCCCGATCCCTTTGGATCCTCCGGTCACAATCACCACTTTGTCTTGGTATCGCAGCGACATGTTGATCCTAAATGTCGGTCCCTGAACGCCTCGGAGCTGATACCTGCAGCACAGCGCGTGACCAAAGGACCAGGAAGCAGTGGCCCCTCTTCAGTCTCATCACCACCATTCAAATCACCAAACCACGGGGTTGGCTCTGCTGCCTTCAGGGGCTGTTGCGAGTATTGGAAATCACAAACTTCAATCAAAAACTGTCGATAAAGTTGGAAATTTAGTCGCCAAAATGTGAATTTAAAGAAAAGTAATTAAAAGTTCATGAACACACCTTGGAATAAGGGACATTAAACCTTTTGTGTGTGTTTGAATGACAGTAACTTGATAAGAAAATCCCAACGATGACCTGACAGACGTTTCAGGTGCGTCTGCAGGAACACGACCGCGAGACGACGGCTCAGAGGAGCGCTGAGCCGAAAGTAGAGGAAACATTTGATGATTTCTCAGGTGAACACGCTGACCTGCTCCCTGAAGGCAACACAAGGTTCTTCCTCTTGGGACAGAACACCTTCATCTACAGTCGTTGATTGATGTTTTATGAAGCTGGAATTTGCTCAATGTCTTTGAAGGCAACATTTTTAAAGCGCTTCCATGTTTTGGGAATTGTATTTTTACTTCATGCACTAAGACACGGGCCTCTTCTTCTTCTTCTTCTTCTTCTTCTTCTTCTTCTTCTTCTTCTTCTTCTTCTTCTTCTTCTTCTTCTTCTTCTTCTTCTTCTTCTTCTTCTTTTTCATGCTCCTCTTCATGCTTCTCTGATGATTTTTTTATTAATCTTTAAAGTTGTTTTATATCCTTTCATAGTCATTTTTAGCCGGGGTTGTTTTGCCCCTTTTTTGCAGTCTTTTTGTGTCTCTTTTTGTGTCTCACGTCTTTGGGGGTCCCTCCCCAGTTGGAGGCCCCTGACTCTTTGGGGCCCTGACTCTTTAGGCCCTGAGTCTTTGAGGCCCTGACTCTTTGGCCCCTGACTCTTTGGGGGCTCTGACTCTTTGGGGGCTCTGACTCTTTGGGGCCCTGACTCTTTGGGGGCTCTGACTCTTTGGGCCCCTGACTCTTTGAGGCCCTGACTCTTTGGGGCCCTGACTCTTTGGGCCCCTGACTATTTGGGGCACTGACTCTTTGGGGCCCCTGACTCTTTGAAGGGGCCCTGCCTCTTTGGGCCCTGACTCATTGAGTCCCTGACTCTTTGGGGCCCTGACTCTTTGGGGACCTGACTCTTTGGGCCCTGAGTCTTTGAGGCCCTGACTCGTTGGGGCCCTGACTCTTTGGGCCCCTGACTCTTTGGGGGCCCTGACTCTTTGGGCCCTGACTCTTTGAGGCCCTGACTCTTTGGGCCTGACTCTTTGGGCCCCTGACTCTTTGAGGCCCTGACTCTTTGGGCCCCTGACTCTTTGAGGCCCTGACTCTTTGGGGCCCTGACTCTTTGGGACCCTGACTCTTTGAGGCCCTGACTCTTTGGGCCCTGACTCTTTGGGCCCTGACTCTTTGGGCCCTGACTCTTTGAGGCCCTGACTCTTTGGGCCCTGACTCTTTGAGGCCCTGACTCTTTGGGCCCTGACTCTTTGGGCCCCCTGCAGACACACACAGGAGACGTTGAGCGTCACACTTCCTGCTGCGTGTAGAATAACCAACGCTCATCCAGATTTATATTTAATTCAGAATGACGGCGGCTCGCGTTTCATTTTGCCCGGTTTTTGACTTTGTGTTGACAATCCTGCACAAGACACGAGTCAATAAAAAAAATAAAAATAAAGTAAAGCTTAATATTTGTCTTAATAATAAATATATATACTGTATATGTCGTATGTTTTGGCCTCCGCCAGCAGGTTGATATACAAATATGTACAGCGTGTTTAAGAGAGAGCGAGAGGTGGAGAGGTCGGCAGAGTGGGACAGTACGAGGTGTTGGGGGCAGGGTAGTGTGTGTGTGTGTGTGTGTGTGTGTGAGGAGATGGTCCGGAGATTGAATTTCGGCCCGACAGCATTCCCCGAGCGTGAGAGCGAGAGCGAGTGACCTACAAACGAGCGTCAACTATCAGAACTCCACCCGGCGTCCGCAGATTAACGCCGCAGCAGCAGACCTCCTCCTTCTCCTCTTCCTCCTCCTCCTCTTCCTCCTCCTCCTCCACCTTCGTACCCGGACCGCGGCGATGAGAGCCTCGGTACACAGAAGAGGGGAAAGGTCAGACGGGACGGCGGCACCCTGAGGCGGAGAGGCGGCCGTGGTCGATCTCTGGAAGGCGTGATTGGCGTGAGGCGGTTTCCCCCGGAGGACGAGGCGCCGGAGCGGTGATGAGCGAGACGCCCGCCGCACGTAGGAGCGCTTCACACGCACCATTTGTTCACCGTATTGAAGATAATACGTCTTCTCTTTGAATTACATAGTGTGTGTTTTTATTATTTTATCACACAATTCAAGCAAATACAAAGAGCTGTAGCATTTTATTTTTGTGTTTATTTTCAGCTGAAATTTTGATTTGAATATTTCTAAAATAATTTAAATATTTTGCTAAATTTAGAGAGAAGTTAGAGAGGATGTGTTGCTATATGAGAAAACCTCTCAACAATTTGATACACATTCTGCTTTGTTTGATCAGTGTTTTCATTATTTTGTAGCTCACTGTATCGTGATCTATACTCTGTTTATTTTCTGTTTATTTTCTGTTTATTTTCTGTTGGAATTGACTGGAAAAAACTGGAAAAATTTAGATTTTATTTTTTAATAAATTAAAATATTCTAGTAAATAAAGTGTAGAGTTGAGGATGTGTTCCTACAGCAAAACCTCCCAACTAAGGGATGATTTATTTATTACTCTTACCTTCAGATGTTTACCCTGTTTCGGTTGTTTCCTTCACAGAGTGAAGAGGCGAGAAAATATAGACGAGAACCAACGAGAGAGACCGAGCGATGGATGATCAAGACAAAGGAGGAGGAGGAGGAGGGCAGACAAAAGAAAACCAGAAGGCCGAGGAGGTCGCCGACGAGGAGAAGTGGACCAAAGACAAGCACAACAAGCTGGAGAAGGAGATCGGCGGCAAGGAGCCGAGCGACGGCGGCGTCGGCGAGGTCAAGAAGGAGAAGCGCCGCTGCCCGTCGCGGAGCGGCTGGACGCTGGCGGAGCGGCTGGCCATCAACGTGTCGGGGATGCGCTACGAGACCCACGTCCGAACCCTCGCCCAGTTCCCCGACTCCCTGCTGGGCGACCCCCGGCGCCGCCTGCGCTACTTCGACCCCGTGCGCAACGAGCTGTTCCTGGACCGCAGCCGCGTCTGCTTCGACGCCATCCTGTACTTCTACCAGTCGGGCGGGAGGCTGCGGCGGCCCGCCAACGTGCCGCTGGACATGTTCCTGGAGGAGCTGCGCTTCTACGAGCTCGGAGAGGAGACCATCGACCGCTACAAGGCGGACGAGGGCTTCCCCAAGGAGGAGGAGCGGCCGCTGCCCGCCAACGGCCTGCAGCGCCGCCTCTGGATGCTGTTCGAGTACCCGGAGTCCTCCAGCGGGGCGCGCATCATCGCCATCATCAGCGTCATGGTCATCGTGCTCTCCATCCTCATCTTCTGCCTGGAGACTCTGCCCGAGTTCAGGAACGAGAAGGAGCAGAGGGAGGTGAGAGGAGGAGGGCGGAGGTCACGCAGGGAGGCGTCCGATAGGCCGACGCCGCGAGGCGAGCGCGGGGTGACGAGGCGTCGCCGCGTCGAGCGTAAAGCCGAGAGAGGAACCCTCGGGGACTGGGAGGAACCTCTCGGCTCAGACTTAGGGTTCAGGGAACAGCGCAGAGAGAAGAGGAGACGAGGGTTTTATTTTGGATGTGTCGTAAAATGTGATCCACTCCGATCGAGGCGAAGGTGATGAGGAGGGCAGTTAAAGAGGAAAAAAAAAAAGAGCGAGGAAAGACGAGCGCGTCGGCCCGGAGGTCCACGCCACGCAGGTGATACGCCCCGCCGGGCCACTCGGGGACGAGCGCCAGGAGCCACACAGCGCTTTCGGGGTTAGAGGGGATACTTCAGAAGTTATCGAGAGGAGAGAGAGAGAGGGAGAGAGAGAGCGTGGAAAAAGGGCGTGTGAAGTGAACGGAAGGAGAGGAGACGACCTTGTCTGTCTCACGTTACCCCTTTGAGAGCGAACGGGGCTAAATATAGCCGGAAGGACGACCCTAAGAGCACATCAACACATGCACCGAGCCCGTATTAATAAACCCGGTGACTCATCGGCTACGAGACGAAAAACAGGATGGAGCGGCGAGGAACATGCTGGTTGTTGGGGGGGTGATTGGTGCTGAAGACAAGTTCTGTAGGGGGGGGGGGGGGGGTGTAGCATGCCGCACAAACAACAATGCAACTAGCGGAGGCGGCGAGGTGCTCCGCGTTGCCAGGTTGGAGACGGTGAAGAATCGTACCAAAGGCTCAAAACGGTCCTATTTGGAGGATAATTTTCGTGTATCTGGCAACCCTGAGATCGGTCGACCAATGAAGGTTCTCTCTACAGTCAGAGAACGTAGAAGGTGGAACGTAAAGAAGATATCATTTCCAAAACGTGTGAGGGGTAAATACTAGTTTGTGAAAACCCAGAGAAACACAAATATCCAACGAAGCAAAATCCCAAAGTTTTTGGAAACCCTGCCGGACGAATTGTTTAGGTCTCAAAAAGAGGACATGACATCTGGTCAGCCTAAGCTATGTGTCTTTTAAATGGTTTATCTAACATCTATTTCATAGTTTTGCCTCCGCACTAGTACGATTTAAGCGAATGGGATCCGCCTCAGGTAAACATGGCGTTAGCTCTGTTAGCGCCGTTAGCACCGCTGGTACGTTAAAATGCTCCCAAGCTGCAACGTTACGCTCTTTTGACTTTGTCTCTCTATTCTTCGTAACATCTTTACTCCACCGCTCATTTTTTGTCGTCACCGCACAACCTCGGTTTACGCGAGTTAGCCCAACGGCACACATTCAAAATGGCCGCCCACTCCGACCGCCCTGCTGCTACACGTTTATTTAAATAAGGAAATGTCCCGGTCGACTTCCCTTCTCTTCCTACTGCGAGTCGATTGTGTTTGTTTGCGCTAACACGCCGACATTCGCCAGTCAGCGTCGGAGCGCGAGCTGCGCAGCTTCTCTGGGATCCGCGAATGCTTGTGAAAAAAAAAGCGTAATTGCCATCCATCCGATATATTCGGCGAGGTATTTCAGTCTGACAGCCAGACCGAGCCCGGCGTTCCGGTTATTAAAGTAACGGGGAAGCTCTGGACGGCGTCCAGCCGTCACCCGAGCTCCCGTCACCCTCGAGCGGCGGCAGAAATCTCAGAGGTGGAGATCTCTAAAAACTGGACTCCGGTCAGAAGCGACGCCCGATGACGCAACGGCGAGTTGGAGTTGATCAATGTTGCAGACGCTTCTGTTGGCGGAAAAGAGACTCGAGGGAAACACATAAAACATCTTAAAGACCCACTATGTAGTTTTCCCCTTGTAGCGCCCCCTTCAGGTATTTAACGTGTACTTCAGTGTGGTAAATACCCAGTTACGACAGATCAGGTCATTTCCCAACATGTTGCGCAAGAGACTCAACTCCCATCCTGCGCGTTGACCGTCACCGAGGGGGCGGGGCTTTTTTCTTTATTGTCTTGTATTCGACTAGAATGAATATCTCTTTTGGACGAATGAATTTGTTTAGTTTTTGGTATTTCTTTATAGAACTAAGAGTTTTTGGGGATGTGATTGTACGAGGCGTCTCCGACTAGCCCCACTTTGTAATTTTTAAGAACATTTAAGAAGAGAATAATTATGATTAATTACTTAGTTTTATCATCTTATTAAGAACCATTAACTAAGTTATTACTCGATAAATTCTCTTTTTTTATCATTCGAAAAATTTGCTCTTAAAGCCGCACTATGTAGTTTTCCCTTGTAGCGCCCCCTTCAGGTATTTAACGTGTACTTCAGTGTGGTAAATACCCAGTTACATAGATCAGGTGTCTGAACCTCTGGCTCTGAGCCATATGTGGCTCTTCTGGTGACGCATATGGCTCTTTTGAGTTAGAGTTAAATAATAATCTCCTCCGCCCCCTGTAACTTTCTCCTCCAGATGACAGCAGCAGTAATGTCAGGTCCCTTTCTTAAAGACGTCTTTGTTCTTTAAACTAAAGGTCTGTTATTGGTCGTCTCCACAGCAGCATGTCTCTCTGTCTCTACGTCAGAAGCGGAGACAATAAAAAGTCCCCTGTGAGGTGGACTGGACTATGTGACGCTGGTCATCATGACAGAAAGCAGGTCCAAGGACCGGGCGCTACAACATGTGACAGAGTCGGTCTTTAGCCCCCAGACCCCGATGGAGGAGGAGACATCAACATATTAAAAGTCATTGTAGTGGCACTATTCTTTTCAAGTTGTTATTTTAAGGTATGAATTGTTACATAGTGGGGCTTTAATGCGTAGCGTAGGGGACAACATGGAAGGCGATCTAGCTCTAAAAGACACTAAAGCTCGACCACGTCAAACCTGCCCGACTTCCCGGAAATAAAAACAAGCGTCCCAGTTACCCGGAGTGTCGGATGGCCCGGAGTCCGGCCGCTGTAACGCAACCCGGCCATCACATGAACTTAATATATTTCTTAAAGCGTTTAAATATAGAGAAACAGAATTTTATACAAGAGGGAAAATGGAGCGAGGAGTGAAAATGGAGAAGGAGGGGAAAGTTAGCACCGTATCGCAGATCTCCCGGGCGGCACCGGACCCCCCGATGACAGGTGTCACGCCGCTATGTGCTGAGGGCAAACTTCAAGAATAATTGCCTCTTCTCGCTGATCCTTGTTTCCTCTCTCGTAAACACCGTCTCCATGGAGACGTGCATGATAGCCCTCCTCTCATGTCTCACCTCGTGTTTGATGAACAGATTTGGTTTTATGTGCCAACTTGAACCCCTCCCCCCCTCCCCCTGTCATCTGTTGTTGTTTTACAGCAATTCATCCCCATGCCTCACCCCACCATCGCCAACGAAACCATCCTGGTGCCGCCGGCCTTCAACCCCTTCCAGGACCCCTTCTTCATCGTGGAGACCATCTGCATCATCTGGTTCTCCTTCGAGCTCACGGTGCGCCTGATCTGCGCCCCGAGCAAGGTGCACTTCTTCAAGGACGTGATGAACACCATCGACTTCTTCGCCATCATTCCCTACTTCGTCACGCTGGGCACGGAGATGGCGAAGGACCGCGGCACGCCGCCCTCCGTGTCCCTGGCCCTCATCCGGGTCATCCGGCTGGTGCGGGTCTTCCGGATCTTCAAGCTGTCGCGTCACTCCAAGGGGCTCCAGATCCTGGGCCAGACGCTGAAGGCCAGCCTGCGGGAGCTCGCCCTGCTCATCTTCTTCCTCTTCATCGGAGTCATCCTCTTCTCCAGCGCCGCCTACTTCGCGGAGGTGGACAGCCCCGACACGGCGTTCACCAGCATCCCCGAGGCGTTCTGGTGGGCCGTGGTGACCATGACGACGGTGGGCTACGGGGACATGTACCCGGAGACGGTGGGGGGCAAGCTGGTGGGCTCCATGTGCGCCATCGCCGGCGTGCTCACCATCTCGCTGCCGGTGCCCGTCATCGTGTCCAACTTCAGCTACTTCTACCACCGCGAGTCGGAGTGCGAGGAGTCGACGGGCCACAGCCACGTGTCCACCTCGCTGTGGGACGGCGAGGAAGAGGAAGAGGGCGAGGAAGAGGAAGAGGAAGGAGGGGAGGACGAGGGGCGCGAGCGCACGGGCGATTACGCCGCGCTGCACGGGCCGACCAGCAGGGGGATCCGCCCGCCATTCAACGGCGCCCTCCTGGCGGGGCTTTGCGCCGGAAAGGAAGCTGGCGGGCGCCGGGGGATGAACTTCTACCTCCACGAAAACATGGTGACTCAGGTTTGAGGAAGAGGAGGTCGGACGTTTAGCGCGCGAGGAAAACTACAGCGTGCACACAGAGACTCTCATTTCAGGCTTTTTCTTTGCTTGGTTTTGTTTGACTTTTCTTTTTCTTCTTGTTTTTTACAGTTAAAATCTGTTTTTCTCAGTGAATAAATAAAAATATGATGTTGTTTGACAAAATGTACCACTTTGTTTAAGACACGGACAGAAAGTCCTCAAAGAAGATATATATATATATATATATGTATATATATATATATATGTTTGTAGATATATATATATATATAAATGTGTATATATATATGTGTATATTTATATGTATGTATATAAATGTGTATATATATGTGTATATATATGTGTATATTTATATATGTATATTATTTATATATGTATATATATATAAATGTGTATATATATGTATGTATATATGTATGTATAAATATATGTATATTTATATATGTATATTATTTATATATATATATATATATATATATATATATATATATATATATATATATATATATATATATATATATATTACACCTGCTGTACGTTAAAGTAGATTTTAATTTTGTCTTCTTTTTGCTCATTTTGGGTGAGAACATTTTATGATTTAGACAAATGGTAAAAGTTTCAGCCATTGCTTCATTTTACGGGTCTGTAAGTTTTCAGAAATTTACTGTAATATAGGAAATTAGGAATCTCCATTAAAAAAGGCTTGATTTGAGTAAGTCAATATCCAAGTTAATATTTACTATTTATCCAGTCTACAATATACATATGTATACATATATATATATATATATATATATATATATATATATATATATATATATATATATATGTAAACTTCATAGAGAACCCGTAATATGAAGGGTTGTTTGGTTGAATAAAGATTGGAAAGCAGGTTTAATAATAAGTAAACAAACATGTTTGTGTTGGCTGTGCAGCAGATGGACGATGCTGGAGGAACGTTTGAGGAATCTGGAAATGTCTTTAGAAACACAAAAACAAAAGTGTGGCGAAAATCTCCAAATGTAAAAATGAAAATGACACCACGTTATGAAATGTGTTTGTGTGTGTGTGTGTGTGTGTGTGTAATGTGTTGCAGAGACGCAACAATGTAACCCCCCCCCCCCCCCTCATGACATGTGACACCGTATGGGAGCTGAACGTCCAGCTCATCAGAGTTATGGCAGAAATGCGGCGATTGATATCTGTTCGCTGACGTCGACCACAAAGAGACCGTATGCTACACGGCCCGGACACGTGTGTGTGTGTGTGTGTGTGTGTGTGTGTGTGTGTGTGTGTGTGTGTGTGTGTGTGGAGAGACTCGACCAGCCGACTGACATGTCTCTACCGCGGCCTTTTAGTTTTTATAGTTTTTATAGTTCTGATTTCTGATTTTGCTCAAAGTGAAGGATCCTTTATGAGTTTCTGTTTCTTTGAGAACTTCTTTGTTTAACTTTGTAACAATGAACTATAAACGGTCAAATCTTCCATCCTCGTGTCTCTGCCTTGAATCCCAAGAGTTCAAAGAGCTGCAGGCCGAGTGCCGCAGCCCGACGGTCTGATGTGTTGTTTTCATTAGTTTCTGGTTAAAGATCTGAAATAAGTTAAATATGGTTTATTGTTGTTGAACACAAGATGGAGAGAATTCTATGTTTCGTATTAGTCAGTAGAAACCGCAAACTCACAAAGCTTTTACGTGGCTTAGAAAAAGCGGCAAAAATGTGTTTGTGTGTGTGTGTGTGTGTGTGTGTGTGGGGGGGGGGGGGGGGCGAGTTTATAAGCTAACGTTAACATTTTCTACAATGTCGGGCTTCATAAATCATAACGTGGAGTTCACGGTTAACGATGATCTCGTTCAACAAAACTTTTTTGTATTTTCTGTATAACTTTTTTTTTTTGTGGCTTTAGACTTTTTTTTGGATTTATTTCAACATGAAGGATTTGTATGTCTTTTTCCTAAATTCTTGTCCCCGTTTGAACTGACGTGGATCTTTACTCAGACTTCTGAGAACCTTTTATACGTCGTGACCGTCTGTCTGTCTGAGATGAGCTGCAGCAACACTCACGTCCTCCTGGAGTAAACACCGTGTTTACGTCACTGAGTGATGGACTTTGTGGATTCATTACACCGCCACGCATATTAGACTGTGTGCTCTACATGTTCCACTGTGTGCTCTACATGTTCCACTGTGTGCTCTACACGTTCCACTGTGTGCTCTACATGTTCCACTGTGTCCTCTACATGTTCCACTGTGTGCTCCACATGTTACATGGTGCTCTACATGTTCCACATTGTGCTCTACATGTTCCACTGTGTGCTCTACACGTTCCACTGTGTGCTCTACACGTTCCACTGTGTGCTCTACATGTTCCACATTGTGCTCTACATGTTCCACTGTGTGCTCTACATGTTCCACATTGTGCTCTACATGTTCCACTATGTGCTCTACATGTTCCACTGTGTGCTCTACACGTTCCACTGTGTGCTCTACACGTTCCACTGTGTGCTCTACATGTTCCACATTGTGCTCTACATGTTCCACTGTGTGCTCTACATGTTCCACTGTGTGCTCTACATGTTCCACTGTGTGCTCTACATGTTCCACTGTGTGCTCTACATGTTAGATGGTGCTCTACATGTTACATGGTGCTCTATATGTTCCACTGTGTGCTCTACATGTTCCACTGTGTGCTCTACATGTTAGATGGTGCTCTACATGTTCCACTGTGTGCTCTACATGTTACATGGTGCTCTACATGTTCCACTGTGTGCTCTACATGTTCCGCTGTGTGCTCTACATGTTCCACTGTGTGCTCTACACGTTCCACTGTGTCCTCTACATGTTCCACTGTGTGCTCTACATGTTCCACCGTGTGCTCTGCATGTTCCACCGTGTGCTCTACATGTTCCACTGTGTGCTCTACATGTTCCACTGTGTGCTCTACATGTTCCACTGTGTGCTCTACATGTTAGATGGTGCTCTACATGTTCCACTGTGTGCTCTACATGTTACATGGCGCTCTACATGTTACATGGTGCTCTACATGTTCCACTGTGTGCTCTACATGTTCCGCTGTGTGCTCTACATGTTCCACTGTGTGCTCTACATGTTCCACATTGTGCTCTACATGTTACACATTGTGCTCTACATGTTCCACCGTGTGCTCTACATGTTCCACCGTGTGCTCTACATGTTCCACCGTGTGCTCTACATGTTCCACCGTGTGCTCTACATGTTCCACATTGTGCTCTACATGTTCCACATTGTGCTCTACATGTTCCACATTGTGCTCTGCATGTTCCACCGTGTGCTCTACATGTTCCACATTGTGCTCTACATGTTACATTGTGCTCTACATGTTCCACATTGTGCTCTGCATGTTCCACTATGTGCTCTACATGTTCCACATTGTGCTCTACATGTTCCACATTGTGCTCTACATGTTCCACATTGTGCTCTGCATGTTCCACTGTGTGCTCTACATGTTCCACATTGTGCTCTACATGTTCCACATTGTGCTCTACATGTTCCACTGTGTGCTCTACATGTTCCACTGTGTGCTCTACATGTTCCACTGTGTGCTCTACATGTTCCACTGTGTGCTCTACATGTTAGATGGTGCTCTACATGTTACATGGTGCTCTACATGTTCCACTGTGTGCTCTACATGTTCCACTGTGTGCTCTACATGTTAGATGGTGCTCTACATGTTCCACTGTGTGCTCTACATGTTACATGGTGCTCTACATGTTCCACTGTGTGCTCTACATGTTCCGCTGTGTGCTCTACATGTTCCACTGTGTGCTCTACACGTTCCACTGTGTCCTCTACATGTTCCACTGTGTGCTCTACATGTTCCACCGTGTGCTCTACATGTTCCACCGTGTGCTCTACATGTTCCACTGTGTGCTCTACATGTTACATGGTGCTCTACATGTTCCACTGTGTGCTCTACATGTTCCACTGTGTGCTCTACATGTTAGATGGTGCTCTACATGTTCCACTGTGTGCTCTACATGTTACATGGCGCTCTACATGTTACATGGTGCTCTACATGTTCCACTGTGTGCTCTACATGTTCCGCTGTGTGCTCTACATGTTCCACTGTGTGCTCTACATGTTCCACATTGTGCTCTACATGTTACACATTGTGCTCTACATGTTCCACCGTGTGCTCTACATGTTCCACATTGTGCTCTACATGTTCCACTGTGTGCTCTACATGTTCCACATTGTGCTCTACATGTTACATTGTGCTCTACATGTTCCACATTGTGCTCTGCATGTTCCACTATGTGCTCTACATGTTCCACATTGTGCTCTACATGTTCCACATTGTGCTCTACATGTTCCACATTGTGCTCTGCATGTTCCACTGTGTGCTCTACATGTTCCACATTGTGCTCTACATGTTCCACATTGTGCTCTACATGTTCCACATTGTGCTCTACATGTTCCACATTGTGCTCTGCATGTTCCACTGTGTGCTCTACATGTTCCACATTGTGCTCTACATGTTCCACATTGTGCTCTACATGTTCCACATTGTGCTCTACATGTTACATGGTGCTCTACATGTTCCACTGTGTGCTCTACATGTTCCGCTGTGTGCTCTACATGTTCCACTGTGTGCTCTACACGTTCCACTGTGTCCTCTACATGTTCCACTGTGTGCTCTACATGTTCCACCGTGTGCTCTACATGTTCCACCGTGTGCTCTACATGTTCCACTGTGTGCTCTACATGTTACATGGTGCTCTACATGTTCCACTGTGTGCTCTACATGTTCCACTGTGTGCTCTACATGTTAGATGGTGCTCTACATGTTCCACCGTGTGCTCTACATGTTCCACTGTGTGCTCTACATGTTACATGGTGCTCTACATGTTCCACTGTGTGCTCTACATGTTCCGCTGTGTGCTCTACATGTTCCACTGTGTGCTCTACATGTTCCACATTGTGCTCTACATGTTACACATTGTGCTCTACATGTTCCACCGTGTGCTCTACATGTTCCACCGTGTGCTCTACATGTTCCACATTGTGCTCTACATGTTCCACTGTGTGCTCTACATGTTCCACATTGTGCTCTACATGTTACATTGTGCTCTACATGTTCCACATTGTGCTCTGCATGTTCCACTATGTGCTCTACATGTTCCACATTGTGCTCTACATGTTCCACATTGTGCTCTACATGTTCCACATTGTGCTCTGCATGTTCCACTGTGTGCTCTACATGTTCCACATTGTGCTCTACATGTTCCACATTGTGCTCTACATGTTCCACATTGTGCTCTACATGTTCCACCGTGTGCTCTGCCTGTGATGAGCGATCCCGCCTCTAGATGTCAGGCTGCGTTGGGGAACCAGGACATCTGTCTCCCTCCGGCTGCCTCTGGGTTTCATTTCCCCGTAACGTGACACGAGCGACGCCAGAGCGACCGGACGAGGAGTAACGGCCCGCTGATGAAGGCCGTGTGATGCGGACGACTCCCCCGTGGTCCTTTCAGTCCACGTTATTAAAAACAATTAAGATTAAGACTATATGACTGAAATATTGGAGCAAACTGGAAGCAGATTAAACTTAACAATGTGATTTAATCGGGTTACATTACGCATCACTGGGGACATTTGTGGGTTCTTTAATTTCATTTAAAGTGTTTACCTCCTATAATGAATCAATAATAAACTTTATAGCCCAAATTAACTGCTTAAGGAATAATACGTCTCTATTGAAAGCCATTAAAACCACAATTTCCGATCCCACAGCTGTTACAGCATCCTGTTACATCAGGCTCTCCATCTGAACCCAACACATAGACCACGCTAGTTTTCTGGTCCTGAACCTCGTCTGTTGTCGGTTTCAGACGCTTGTTACAAAGTATCCTTTTTTTAAATGAACTCGCTTCACAGGAAGTGAAGTTTCTCGCGTAATTAATAGAGGAAAACTCCAGATTACTTGATAAAGATGTCGTTAGCCGAAGAGCGATGGCATTATTCAGAGGCGTTGTAATGTTTCAGTCGGCATTACGTGTTGTTTTTAAAGTTTATCAAAAAGAAAACAGAGACATTCTGTTACTGCAATTTCCCAAATGTCCAGTTAGATTAGATATGACACCCATAAATCAAAGTATGTCATATTTAGAGTCTTTATCCGTGAGTTATTTAGCTTGAGGCTCAGTAAAAATGAGGAAAAAGTGAAATCATTAACAACTTTTCTTTAGGGGTCAACAAAAGTCAAAGAATGAGTTTCAGTTGAGCCAAAGTAAAGAAAATGGAAAGTTGGATGATGCTCTTCAACACACACACAAACACACACACACACACACACACACACACACACACACACACATACACACACAGACAGACATATTACACACATCTTCAGAGAAGAACACATTGTCCGTTTTTTTGTGACTCTCTGATGCTTAAGGCCCGAGTCCAACGTCAGCAACGGTTGCAATTACCCACAATGCCCTTCTGCTGTCTGGGAAGAATGAGAAAGGATTGACGTCTTTCTGGCCATCTGCCGCCCTCCGACTCCTCTCCCATCCCTCACCCTCGGCCGCCTCTAACTCCTCGCTGAGAGGATTACATGTGCCGGTATCTGTGTGTGTGTGTGTGTGTGTGTGTTTGTGTAATGTGTGTGTTGCAACTTTTTACAGCCAGTAATTCATTTTTCCTGCCGTGTCTTAGTCACCGAGCGCTGACGCGTGCCCCCCTTTTCGGGCGGCCGCAAATCCCTTTGTGCAGATTGTGCTTAAGGACTCACAGGAGTCATTTTAAATAAATCTCTTAAGATTTTATTACATATACAATATACACACGAGCCCGACCTGCGAGTCTGAGTTCAGACTTACGGATGCGGGGAGGCGGTTGATGAAATTAAATCTAAAATGAAAGGCTGTTCAGTGGGGAGGGGGAGACGTGGGACGTTATTTTACAAGCAGTTAACGGTTAAAAATGAGACATTTAAAACATGCAACTAAATCAAAAACAGGGTCTCTACAAAAAACTACAAACCATAGATGATATCCACAATATTGACATAAAGATGAGAAGAGCACCGTCAAGAGATCAACAAAGTTGGAGAATTATAAAAAATAATGTCTGCTGTTTTATTTTAATTTGATTGCTAACCTGTTTGTTTTCTCTGCTGTTAATTAAAGGTACAGTTCAATCATTTTTGGGAGTTAAATAAGAAGATCAATACCACTTTAATGCCTGTAGGGTAAAAGAGCAGCCGTTAGCTTAGCTTAGCATAAAGACCCTCGGACCAGCATCTTAAACACCCAACATGATGTCGTTTGTTGTTGTTTAATCAGCACAAAAACAGGAGAGTAAAACTACTTGACGGATATTTACTGTATGTGACGGACTGTTTCTCAACTGTTTCTCGACCAGCAGAGGCTCCAGGAAGTCGCTGCTCCCAGACAACAAATAATCCTGCACATATAAAAGAAAAAGCTAAATTATAATTTGTAATGCTTTACTTTTTGCACGAAATATAAGGTGTTGTCTGGAGGACGCTGGGCGCTGGATTTACTTCCAAACACGAGCGTAACATCCGCGATCCGATCAAATTGAATAATTTTCACCTCCTGCCGGGAGAAATCGAAGTAGAGGAGAAGGAGTCGGGCAAAGGACGTACCGATCTCACAAATTCCCGTCCTATCCGGAGAATTTAAGGAAGATCAGACGTTCAGGTTTGATCGTGAAAATGACAAAATCAAGACGGAGTAAACGAAGGGGAACAACTCTCCATTTAACGCTCTGCTTCTTAAAGGGCCAGTCTCCACGTTTCAGTGCCTCAAAGCGAGCGAATCTATCGCTCATCCAGAAGTCGGCCGGAGAGGCGTGGCAACGCAAACCTGCTAGAAACCCTCCAAACTAATCAACCGGGGGGGGATTTTTTTTTAAAGGTTTTCTTGGGGTTAGAGACCCGCCCTCACGGCAGGTCGCCCGGCGGCAGGCCGTGCCGCCGGTCGTAAGCGGTGTCGTCGCTCTCCTCGCCGTCGCTGGTCTCGCCGAAGGCCCTCTCTCTCTCCTCCTCCTCTTCGGTCTCGCTCTCCAGCCTCAGACGCTCGCGCTCGCGCTCTCTCTCCCGGTGGGAGCGGTGCATTGTGGGTATCTGAGAGCAGAGCAGAGAGAGACGTGATGAGAGCGCGGCGACCTTTGAGGAATGAAGACGTCGAGAGGTGAGTCACAGAAGTTAGGACAATAATATCTTGTAAATATCAACATGTGATGCTTTCTGTGCTCTGAACATCAACATGTGGGGAGATTCAGGCTTTTATTTTGGAAAGAATACGTGGAGGATTTAAGAGTCGAAAAAGAAGAAAAACAACAACAACAACAACAAGAACATGAAGAACGAGAAGAATGTGAAGAAGAACTACAATAACAAGAACAAAAACAAGAAGAAAATCAAGAAGAAGAACGATAACAAAAACAAGAAGTACAAAACGAAAGTAGAAGAAGAACAACAAACAACAACACAAACTACAAGAAGCACAAAACGAAAGTAAAACAACAACAACAAGAACTACAAGAAGAAGAAGAACAAGAACAAGAACAAGAACAAGAAGAACAAGAACAAGAACAAGAAGAACAAGAACAAGAAGAACAAGAAAAAGAAGAACAAGAAGAACAAGAAGAACAATAAAAAGAACAAGAACAAGAACAAGAACAAGAACAAGAAGAAGAAGAAGAAGAAGAAGAAGAAGAAGAACAAGAACAAGAACAAGAACAAGAAGAACAAGAAGAACAAGAACAAGAACAAGAACAAGAACAAGAACAAGAACAAGAACAAGAACAAGAAGAGGTACCTGGTTGTCGTGGCTGGGCAGGGCGCAGTAGCCCGCCTCCGTCCGGCGGAGGAGGCGTGGTGAATGCGTGCGGCCGGGCCGGGGGGAGTGGGAGCAGACGGAGCGCGGGGAGGGGGAGCGGGCGGAGCGGGCGGAGCGGGCGGGGGAGTAGGCGGTGGACTGGGAGAGGGACTGGGAGAGAGGGTGGTGGTTCAGCTTGGGCGGGCGAGGGGAGCGGGGGGGCAGCTCCGGCGGCCTGAAGGGGTCGAGCGGGCCCGGCGGCTCCTCTGGCTCCTCCCCCTCCGTGAGGAGCGGCGGCGGCGGCTCGTAGTCCAGCTCCTCCGGGCGCAGCAGCAGCTCCGCCGCGTCCAGCTCGGCCAGCTCCGCCTTCGACAGGTGGTCCACGATGCCGGCGCCAAACGAGTCGCCCACCACGTTGATGGAGGTACGCATCCGGTCACTGTGTGTGTGTGTGTGTGTGTGTGGGGGGGGCACAGTATGAGAGTCAGGGTGTGAGTGTGTTGAATTGAATTGAATTCGGCCCACCACCTCATTTCATGCGGCCCCTGGCGGCTTGAAAGATAGACGGTCACCTTTATGTCCCGTGCTTTTATTTTGAAGGTTACAAACTAAACAGATTTGTGTTATAATATCAGAGAAATTATGAATAAACAATAATCAAATGCAAATAGAGTTATTGATCAATATGTTCAGGAGTAGTTTATACTTTAGGTGCACCGGCCCTTTAAGAGGCGGCCGTGATGTCGATGTCGGTGAAAATTAGTTGGACGCCCCCGAGAAGAGACTCCCCATCACACATTACACACACACACACACACACACACACACACACACACACACACACACACACACACACACACACTGAACACCTAACTTACAGCAGCCAGTCGACGGCGATGAGCAGGCTGACGTCCTGCGTGGGAAGCCCCACGGCCGTCAGGATCAGCAGCATGGTGACCAGTCCGGCACTGGGAATACTGGCGGCTCCGACACTGGCCAGGGTGGCAGTCAGACTGGGGGTGGGGTGGGGGGGGGGGGGGGGAGTTAGCAACATGTCAATCAATGCTCTCAAGTCACAGGCTTTACGTCGGCGAGCAACTTTTTGCGAAGACGCCGCGCGCTTGAACGCACTGCGAAAAAAAGGCGGGAAAGAGGCAGAAAAAAGGCGCGAAAGAGGCAGAAAAGAGGCAGGAAAGAGGCAGAAAAGAGGTGGGAAAGAGGCAGAAAAAAGGCGGGAAAGAGGCAGAAAAAAAGGTGGGAAAGATTCAGATAAAAAGGTGGGAAAGAGGCAGAAAAAAAGGCGGGAAAGAGGCAGAAAAGAGGCGGGAAGGAGGCGTCAACGCGTATTAGTTCTAAACATGCGTGAGAGGAAACCATTATGGCCTGTAGTGCAAATTATAAAAGAACACAGACGAGAAAACAAACAAGCCAGACGCAGTTAAGTAATTTGTGTTTGTCAAATCAGAAGAAGACATGCTTTATGGAGGCCCGGGGGGGAATCCTCCGCTGTAAGCTCTCTCACACACACACACACACATACACACACACACACACACACACACACACACACACACACACACACACACACACACACACACACACACACACACACACACACACGTGGAGGGATGGGGGGCTTTAGTGGTGTTAACATTGGTCATTACTCACTTGTGTAATAAAAGGAGGGTATGTTTGATAAAAGCTAAAGGAAACCAGACTCAAAGCTGGAAACCACAGATTCTCCCCCAGCTGCCGACTGAACTCTCAGTCAGACGAGCGTCTGCCAATAAACGCAATTAGTCCAACTTCTCTTGGCGTGCCGGCCCTCGGGGGCTCGGATAGCGCTTGAAGTTCGATTAAAAAGGGGAATCCGCCCGCTGAGTGATGGGGCGCGAGGACGCATCGACAAATATGAAATCAAAGAAGGTTTTAATCCAGCAGCAATCACACAAAACTCAAACATGCAGCATGCGAGAGATCGGATTGTCGGGATGAGTTTAATCCCTTCGTACCTCGCCGTGTCACCGCTCCGGTGTCACCGCCTGCAGGATTAACACGGATTTAAAGGGTTAACACCACGGCGACAACTTCATCCAGGACAAAGGGACGCGAAGACAACGGAACAATGTGAGGCGTTAAGGGACCGGATAAAAAGAACGGCCTCAGGAACAAAGATGGTGGCAGCGACCTGTCAATCACCTGGTAGCCCCGCCCCTAAAGCGTCCCCTGCTTTACAGGAGGGATAATGCAGCTTTAACTCATGAAGCATAAACTTCTATACAACCAGAGGAGTCGCCCCCTGGTGGTCAGGAGAGAGAATGCAGCTTTAACTCATGAAGCATAGACTTCTATACAACCAGAGGAGTCACCCCCTGGTGGTCAGGAGAGATAATGCAGCTTTACTGCATAACGCATAGACTTCTATACAACCAGAGGAGTCACCCCCTGGTGGTCAGGAGAGAGAATGCAGCTTTACGGCATAAAGCATAGACTTCTATACAACCAGAGGAGTCGCCCCCTGGTGGTCGGTAGAGAGAATGCAGCTTTACTGCATAAAGCATAGGCTTCTATACAACCAGAGGAGTCGGCCCCCTGGTGGTCGGTAGAGAGAATGCAGCTTTACTGCATAAAGCATAGGCTTCTATACAACCAGAGGAGTCGCCCCCTGGTGGTCAGTAGAGAGAATGCAGGCTTGAGACACACAAACATAAAAATTGCTAAATGAGGCGTTCAAGGCCTGCGGTCAACATCTATTCTTGTAAAGCGTGATTATTTATTTTTCACGTGAGTTATTATTTCCCCACATCCGTACGTGCAGCGCTGCTATGAAGGAAGTATTTGACAAACAAAAACCCAAATCTCTTGATGTTCTCCGGCCTTGAATCTCATTCATCGCCGCTCGTCACGACATGTTTGCGATCAGAGTCATGGTCGGTCCGTTGGTCCCAGATGTGACTGCAGGCCGTCGGTGTTGATGCCGCTCATCTGATGTCGGCCCTCTCTCTGTAATAAACTGCGGCGCTAACTAAACCCCCGCTGTGACAATCACAAGATTTACACACCACAAGTGGGCCTCATTTGCCAATAACTCCACCGCGGACGACATAAAGGACATTTTTGAAAATTAGATTTTGGAATTTGGTGGTAAAAACGGCTCTGTTGATGAAAGACATAAAATAAACAACTTCAAAGTGCTGCGTATTCGCTTGTGTGTGTGTGTGTGTGTGTGTGTGTGGGGGGGCTGGTTCCAATCAGATGCAAAGGTTTAGCTACAACCCTCAGAACCGGGAAATCTCCCTCTCTATACAACCAGAGGAGTCGCCCCCTGGTGGTCAGGAGAGAGAATGCAGCTTTAACTCATGAAGTGTAGACTTCTATACAACCAGAGGAGTCACCCCCTGGTGGTCAGGAGAGAAAATGTAGCTTCAACACATGAAGCGTAGACTTCTATACAACCAGAGGAGTCGCCCCCTGGTGGTCAGGAGAGAGAATGCAGCTTTAACACATGAAGTGTAGACTTCTATACAGCCAGAGGAGTCACCCCCTGGTGGTCAAGAGAGAGAATGCAGCTTTAACACATGAAGAATAGACTTCTATACAACCAGAGGAGCCCCCTGGTGGTCACAAGAGAAAATGCAGCTTTTTTTGTGATGTGTGTCTTCCTTATCTTCTTAAAACATAGACAACAAATAGTTTGTGAAGATTTATACACATTTTAAATGTCAGTATTACAATGTAAATATAAAAGGGGAAGTGTGTAGGATCTTATTGTTTATTATATGATGTTCTACATTGACACTGTAGTTGTTGGTCATTGAGTGGGTAAGGTAATCTATAGCTCTAAAGATGAAGACAGGAGCCGCCCCCCGGTGCCGACTCACCTGACCGTGATGATCTGCCCGGTGTCCAGGGAGATGTCGTTCATCTGGGCGATGAAGATGGCGGCCACGGCCTCGTACAGCGCCGTGCCGTCCATGTTGATGGTGGCGCCGATGGGCAGCACGAAGCGAGTCACGCGCTTGTCGATCTTCAGATTCTCCTCCAGGCAGCGGAAGGTGACGGGCAACGTTCCTGCACTGAGAGGGAAGAAGGAGAAGAAGGAGGAGAAGGAGGAGAAGGAGGAGGGGAAGAAGAACAATAAGGTGAAGAAGGAGGAGAAGAAGAACAAGAAGAAAAACAGGAAGAAGAACAAGAACAAGACAGGGGAAAAAGAAGAATACAAAAAGAAGAACACAAGAAGAACAATAGGAACACAAGAAGAAGACAATGAAGAAGGACAACAACAATATGAAGAAGAACAAGAAGAACAAGAAGAAGGAGAGGATGAAGAAGAGCAAGAAAAAGGAGACGATGAAGGGAAACAACAAGAAGAACAACAACAAGAACAAGAAGAAGGAGACAATGAAGAAGAAGAAGAAGAAGAAGAAGAAGAAGAAGAAGAAGAAGAAGAAGAAGAAGAAGAAGAAGAAGAAGAAGAAGAAGAAGAAGAAGAAGAAGAAGAAGAAGAAGAAGAAGAAGAAGAAGAAGAAGAAGAAGAAGGCCCCACCAGATGGTGAGTTAGGGAAGAAAAGTGCTGGAGGATATAGAATAGGTAGACAGGTGGTCGGGTGGAGACACTGGAGTCGGGTGGAGACACTAGAGTCGGGTGGAGACACTAGAGTCGGGTGGAGACACTAGAGTTGGGTGGAGACACTAGAGTCGGGTGGAGACACTAGAGTTGGGTGGAGTCGGGTGGAGTCGGGTGGAGACACTAGAGTCGGGTGGAGTCGGGTGGAGACACTAGAGTCGGGTGGAGTCGGGTGGAGACACTAGAGTTGGGTGGAGTCGGGTGGAGACACTAGAGTTGGGTGGAGTCGGGTGGAGTCGGGTGGAGACACTAGAGTCGGGTGGAGTCGGGTGGAGACACTAGAGTCGGGTGGAGTCGGGTGGAGACACTAGAGTTGGGTGGAGTCGGGTGGAGACACTAGAGTTGGGTGGAGTCGGGTGGAGTCGGGTGGAGACACTAGAGTCGGGTGGAGTCGGGTGGAGACACTAGAGTCGGGTGGAGTCGGGTGGAGACACTGCAGTCGGCCGACAGCCCCTGACAGCTGCTGCCGGCTGCGATCCTCCGACACGAGAATTAAAGGAATCTGATTCCTGAGCGCCAGAAGATAAAGAGAGGAACACGTTGAGGGAGGCCGAGGTCATGTGACCCACAGAGGTCATGTGACCCACAGAGGTCATGTGACCCACAGCGGCGTTCAGCGGGCCGGGCCGTTGCAGACCTTTACGCCCCTGGACCCGCCGGGCGCCGCCCGCCTACCGGAGCCTCGCCGCTCATTTAGGATTCCGGCGTCTACGCTAAACATCTCTCGCCCGCCGGGTCGTTTATTACCGCGTTATTACCCCGGAGAGAGCGGCAGAACGAGCAGCAATCAATCACAGCGGCTACCGCAGCTGCTCGAGGGAATGGATGTTAGAGAGAGGAGACACACACACACACACACACACACACACACACACACACACACACACACGCCCTCTCTCTCGCCCTACCTGCTGGCGGTGCCCAGCGCCGTGATCCAGGCCTGGAAGATGCCCTGGTAGAAGGTCAGCGGGCTCTTCCTGGTGATGGCGAAGAAGATGGCGGGCAGGATGAGGCCGCCGTGGATCAGCAGGCCGACCACCACGGTCACCATGTACATGCCCAGCTGCCGCGCCACCACCTCCAGGTTCCCGATGGCCGCGATCTTCCCCGCGATGAGGGAGGCGATGCCGACGGGGGAGTACCTGGGGGGGGGGGGGGGGAGTCAGAGCACATCTTCACACCTGGAAGGGATTATCGGTCGAGGACGAGATTAAAAATCGCGCTCCACGTCTTCATCGCTGCTCGGCTGGAGGGGACGCGAGCTCTGGGAGCTCTGGGAGCTCTGGGAGCTCTGGGAGCTCTGGGAGCTCTGGTTTCAGCTCTTCCGGAGAGCAGTTGTTCTCCGGCGCTGTGAATTGAATCGTTGTCCCCCCTCCCCCCCCCCACCCCACACACACACACCACCACACCTTATTTTTTACGCCTCTTCCTATGAAGAACAAGAAGATGAAAAAGCAGAAGAACACAAGAAGGAGAACACAAAAAGAAGACGATGAACAAGAAGCACAATAGGAACACAAGAAGAAGACGAACAAATTCAAGAACAAGAAGAAGAACAACAACAATATGAAGAAGAACAAAAAGAACAACAAGAAGAAGACAATGCAGAAGAAGAAGAAGAAGAAGAAGAACAAGAATAATGAGACAATGAAGAAGAACGAGAACCACAACAACAATATGAACAAGAACAAGAAGAGTCGTGTGTGTGTGTGTGTGTCCCCCCCCCCCTCGTGGGGTTCTGATGGATGCTCCCCGCGCGGCGTGTTCTGTGTACACTGGACTCCGGCGTTCTTGGCGAGCGCCGTGCGGCCCGTGAGTAATCTGTTTACACTGCGGAGCGGGACGCCATTCCTCCAGCGGCGTCCGGCTGCACGCGCAGACGACCACGAGAGCGTCCCGCTGGGTCCCCCCAGACCCCCCCCCCACTCTCGTGGTCCTGCGGAGCGTCAAGGCCGCCACTCTCTCTCTCTCCCTCTCCCTCTCTCTCTCCCTCTCCCTCCCTCCCTCTCTCTCTCCCTCTCTCTCTCTCTCTCTCTCTCTCTCTGTCTCTCTCTCTCTCTCGTGCATCTTTCCACGTCCGCCGTCCTTCCCGCCCGCCGAGGCATCTGCTTTCTGCCAAGTGGCTCCTCGGGCTCCGTCTGTGGATCCATTACATTTTGGAGATGTTCCACCCCCCCCCCCCACCCCCCTCCCCCCCTGGGAGTCCACAAACACAGTTCCCCGGGCCCCCGGCTCCCGGCTACTCCCCCGGCATACCACAGACTCCAGCATGTGCCAGGGAAACCCTCTCTCTCTCTCTCTCTCTCTCTCCTCTCTCTCTCTCTTTCCATCTGTCCGTGTCCCTCACTAAACACTCTTTTTCTCCCTCTTCGCTCCTCTTCGTCGGCCCCGGCTTCCCACAACACGCCGTCTACGCCTTATCCCTCACTGTCACATGACCTCCGTGTGTGGTTTCCTCCTCACGAGTGACAACACACACACACACACACGCACACACGCACACACACACACACACACACACACACACACACACTCACACGGCGGGCGGGACACTGACCACATGATCATGGAAACCATCGTCATGATGATCTCGTTGAGGATGTTGAAGAAGTCGCACATGACCTTCCCTCGCTCGCCCATCCGGCTCATGCAGATCCCGAAGGTGATGAAGAAGCCGATGAGGCCTGCGGAGGGCAACACGTCACCGGGGGCAACGGAAGAGGAGGGAGTGGAGGAAGAGGAGGAGGAAGAGGAGGAGAACTGTCCGGCCGCTCACCGAGGACGTTCATGCCCCATTTGTACTCCAGCTTCTTGCGGCTCACGATGAGCGGCTCGGTCTGGTTGGGCGCCGCCACCGGCTCCGTCTTCAGAACCGTCTGGACCTGGAGGGGGCGGAGTCACAGAGAGACGGTTCTCCTCTCGCTCAACACACGCACACACAGAACCATGGAGGGGCCTTCAGGAACCGAACATGGTTCTTCAGAGTGATGGCATGGTAGAACCATGTATGGTCCCTTAAATAGTTCTTCAAAGAACCTATAAAGGTGTCTTAAAGAACCGTATAAAAAGGTTCTTTACAGCCTCATTTATGGTTCCACAAAGAACCTTTCAAACCAGGGTTCTTTAAAGAACCATTTCCTTAAAGAGTTCTTCAAAGAACCTATAAAGGTGTCTCAAAGAACATTACAAACTGTTTTCTTTACGGCACCATTTCTGGTTCCTCAAAGAACCTTTCAAACCATGCAGGGTTCCTTAAATAGTTTGTCAAAGACCCTATATAAATGTGTCTTAAAGAACTTTAAAAAAGGTCCTTTAAGGCACCATATTTGGTTCCTCAAAGAATCTTTCAAACCAGGGTTCTTTAAAGAACCATTTCCTTAAAGAGTTCTTCAAAGAACCTGTAAAGGTGTCTTAAAGAACCTTCAAAAAAAGGCTCTTTAAGGCACCATTTCCAGACGGTTCTTCAGGTGACGGTTCTCCGTAGAACCACACAGAACAACGAGTCAACAAGTGAAGCTGTTTGTGTGGCGTAACGCGTAGAAGAAGAAGGACCAGATGACGCCCAGTGTGCTTAATGTGTTGAATGAAAAGACAAAAGAGGGATGGAGAGACTCTCGCGTGGAGAAAAACAAAGGAGGGAACAGAAAGGACAAAAAAGGGATGGAGAGACTCTCGCATGGAGAGAAACAAAGGAGGGAACAGAAAGTACAAGAAAAGAAAAGAAAAGAGGGCTGAAAGTGGAACGACGATTCCTTCCTGCAGAAGCAATTATGCCTTTTTTACGACTTCTATGAATCCCCGACGAGAACAAACAAAAGAGGCCGTAAAACAGAGATGCAGACAGGAAAGAGAGAGAACAGAGAATAGAGAGAACAGAGAATAGAGAGAACAGAGAGAACAGAGAGAATAGAGAGAACAGAGAGAATACAGAGAGAGAAGTCTGTAAGCCGGTGGTAAAGAAAGATGTGGATGCTGCAGATGTGCAGAGATTATCAGCCGACCCTCGCCACCCGGCCGCCGCCCGCCACCTCTAATCATTCAGACGCTCACGAGGGGGGGGGGGGGGGGGGGGGGTTTAAAAACGACCAGCCCAGATGACCGGCGGTCTGTAGTCGTCCTGTCCGCCATCAGCCGGTAACTGACCATTACCGATTGAAGAAGAAGAAGAAGAAGAAGAAGAAGAAGAAGAAGAAGAAGAAGAAGAAGAAGAAGAAGAAGAAGAGATTCCTCAGCTGCCGTCTCACATTGCAATGATTGTTTTTATTATTTAATTTCCGTCTCAATTTAGCGGAGCTTAAAGTTGTATTATTATTTTTTCTGCGGGGGGGATTCTTTTGTCTCAACAACAGTAATTTAAAAATGCTATCGAATGAAAAGGGGCTTTAAGTGTGTCGTTTTATGAGGGGAGCTTTGCTTTCATCAAAACTTCCTTTTTTAGTTATTTTATTTTACAATTACACTTTTAAGGTCAAACTCGCGACCTGAAAGGAACTTTGTTTTGGGTCCTGTTTTATATATATAACAATATAAACAGCTTTTCTAAAATATATATGTATATATGTGTATATCTGTATATGTATATACACATATATATATATATATATATATATATATATATATATACAAATATATATATATTTTTAGAAAAGCTGTTTATATTGTTTTTTTTTGTTTTTTACACAAAAACAATATAAACAGCGTCTCTAAAAAAAATATATATATATATATATATATTTGTATGTATATGTATGTATATATATGTATATATATGTAGATATATATATACATACCTATATTTTAAAAAGCTGTTTATATTGTTTAATGATTTTTTTACACTAAAACAATATAAACAGCGTCTCAAAAAAAGATAAATACATAGTTGTCTATATATATATATGTGTATAAATATATGTATATATATATATATATATGTATATATATGTATATAAATGTATATAGAATGGGGGGCGGGGGTCTACCTGTTGGAAGCAGGACTGCACCAGGTTCTCGGGGAACAGGTTCCGCAGCAGGTCCAGGAAGGCGTCCATGCTGTTGACCTCCTGGTTCTTCGGGGCCGAGTTCACCGACGACTCGCCCCTCAGCTTGGGGTTCCCCGGGTGGATCCCCAACACCAGGATGACCCCGAGGATGGCGGCGATGACGGTGGTGGTCATGTAGTAGACCATGGCTCTGCTGCCCATGCGGCCGCTGGAGCGGGCGTCCAGCCCGGCCAGCCCTGAACCGACCCACAGGTACAGCGCAGGTAAACACACGGACGGATCAATTAACATCGTTGACTTTGAAAGGATTATTCGAGGACAAGGTGCCCCTTCAAAATAAAGCGTCACTTCCTGTGAGCCAGACCTGTGATGAGGCTGGAGATGATCAGAGGCAGGATGAGCATCTTCAGCATCCGCATCAGGATCTCTCCGGGGAAGGAGATCAGGATGAGGGCGGAGTCGTCCTTCACCCTCATGTAGCGCAGCGTCATCCCGAACAGCACCCCCATCACCACACCTGGGGGGGGGGGAGTAATCGAGGGTTAGGAGAGGAAAGGAAAAGATGGGAGTTGAAAGGGGAAGAGGAGAGGAGAGAGGGGGAAATGGAGGAGGTAAGTAGAAGAGAGGACCAATTGAGTAAAGGAGTAGGAGAGGAGTAATTGAGGGTTAGGAGAGGAGAGGAAAAGAATGGAAAGAAGAGGATAAAAGGTTAGGTAAAGGAAGAGGAGAGGAAGGGAGAAAAATGGAGAAGAGAAGGAGGTACGATAAAGGGAGAGTTGAGCAGATACTTTGTGTACTTTGTTATTTTTTAGTACGAAATCAGTTAAATATGAGAAACATCTAAACCTCTGTGTGTTATTGTGGATGTTGACTCTTCTCCTCCTCCCTTTCTTCCCTCTCCTCTCTCTCCTCCCTCTCTTCCCTCTCCTCCCTCTCTTCCCTCTCTCCCTCTCTTCCCTCTCTCCCCTGGCTAAAGGAAAGTTATTCTCTCATCGGGCAGTGAGACCCGGCTGACTAATGACGTCCGTCCCGTGTAATGTAAACGAGGTTTAACTTCGGCTGACAAATGATGGACAAAGAATAACCCACTTCTCTACTCGGCGGGGTCTTCTTTCTTCTTCTTTTTCCTCTGCAGACTCAAAGTTCCCAGAGGAAGACTCAAGAAAACAAGCCAGGGACTTCTCAGGGGGGAAATGACCTCATCCGGACATCAAATTCACTCGAAAAGGCTATTTTTCCCTCTTTTTTAACAATAAACCTCCATCACTTTCCATCTATTGTCTTTTTAAAACCAGCCGGCGGGGCGTGGCCACTGTGGCGTTCCCGGGGCGCCGTACCTACCCCCCACGGTGAGCGCCAGCAGCAGGTTGTGGGTGTTGCGGCTGCAGTGGCCGGCATCTTTGTACACCACGTCCGTGTTGTCGTCCCGATGGCTCTCCTCCTTCTCCTTCCGGTTGGCGTTGGACTGGTTCGTCATCCTGCCTGTGGAGACGGGTGGCGGGGGGGGGGTCATGGACCGGGTTTCTATAGGTGTGTGTGTGCGCTTGGTTGACAACAACTATGGCGGCTCCCGAAGAGGTCGCAGCATCCCTTGTTTATTAGAGTATTTCTTCATTGAAGGAAGAAGAAAGAACACTGGAGGGTTTTTCTGAATGGAAAACTGTTTACTATTCTCTCGACTGGCTTCCACGTCATGACCTTCACATGACCTTCGTCCAATGGTGGCTCCTCAGACGGCGTTGTGTAACAAACCATCTGGCGGTTTCAGATCAACCGTAAATATCTCGAGACAAGTTTCTGCAAATCGGACTGGTAGATATGTTTCACTGGATAAGTGACGCTCTCGAGCTGCCGGAGGGCGCCAGACGAAAAGGTCAAAGGGTCACCGAAATCCTTCGGATTCCTCCTCTTTGCAACATGAACATGTTATACGCAATTCTGAAAGGTTATTTGGAAGTTTTTCCTGGTCCGATGTGAGATTTTGGGGCAGGGATGTCTATGTGTACAGAGAGTAATTTGATAGTAATTTGTGAAACTGGGCTATACAAATAAACTGAACTGAATTGAATTGAATTGAATTCCATCGCAATCCATCCAATAGTTGAGGAGATATAACACAAACAAACCAGCTGAAAGTCCTTTGATAGATCCACCCTCCGGAGGTCATGAATGTCTACAGAAAAGGTTCACGGCGTCGTCGTTGAGATATTCCACGACAAAACTCCAGAAATGTGAGAGAAAATGAAAAAAATTAGGGGGATCGTCACAGTTTAACCCTCCTTTTAACTTTAGGGTCAATTTGACCCATTCAATGTTTAACGTCTCTAAAAAAAGAATTGACGTCATTAATTTAATTTTTGATGAATTTTCCTGGAACTGGAAAAACAAAAAATTCACACATGTTTTCACTGTCCTGAACACAACTTGTACCCATCGGTGTTCTTTGGGGTCAATTTGAGCCCAGCCTGTTTTTCACTGTGTAAAAAATATCAACTTTTGTATATATTTAAAGGGCTGTTTAGGTAGTCAACAAACAAACATAAAGTACCTCACACTTAAACTTCAGAAACAATACTAATTCAAATACTTTTCTGGAGGTTTTAATTACTGGGGTCAAATTGACCCCGAGGGTAAAAGATGTTCGTGAATGTGAAGGTGACAGGAGGGCTAACAGATCCACCCTCTGGGGATCACCTTCCTCGGCTTTCCGTCGGATAGCGGTTGAGATCCGGCCGACGCCGACGTGCTCAGAGCGACTGGAATTGCTCAAAAGGATAATCCTCGTGGCTTTGATGAGATTCGAGCTTTACGTCTCTCCCAACGCAATTCAGCGGCGTCAATAATCACGAAGCACGCGGCGAAACGCCGAAGAAAAGGGACACAAAGCGATAAATACGAGGCGATTCTTCTCCTAATGGAAGTGAGCCTCAAACCACATTCACCAACAGCTCCAATAAACACCCAACAACTGTCACTAATCACCCGTCAAAGTCTATTCCAGCTCCCGTGTGTCAACACAGGATTTCTGTTGCGAGCAATTAAATAACGCTCCGGGGCAAAGTCATCGCCTCCGACGCCAAAGAGTCAACCGGCAAGAATGCGTCCGCGGTCCAGTGACACGTTCCTACTCAACATCTCCCGACATGACTCGTGTGCAAACACGTCCCGAGAGCCCACGCCGGATGGCTGGCGTGAATGTCACGTTTACTAACAGCCCGACTCGGCGAGGCCGTCGCAATCGGACGTGATTATAATCCATCCGCTGAGAGGACGGCGCGGTGGGGGTACGGTCACGGAAAGAACAGTAGACAAGAAGGTAAGGGGTGGGGGGGGGGGGTACAAATGAATGTTACCTATCGGTTGGTCTGCTCTCAGGCCTTCACCTCCACTCTCCGGCCATATCTCTGCTGCCCCCCCTCTCTAGTCCCTGCGACAGTCCGGCCACAAAGGGATCTGAAATTGTATATTTTCTCGGGCGGTGGACGACCCGCTACGCCTTCAACTGCAAAGATATAATCCTCGGAGGAAAGGAGGGGCGGAGGGGGGGGGGGGTTCACTGGTATGGTCTTCGCAAATCCTCTTTTCCATCCTTATGTCATTCTCAGCGTCAACATTGTTCGGTGACATCAGCGGACCACGTTCGGAGATGTAGCTGACCAATAAGGGGAGGGGAGGGGGGAGGGGCGGGGGGGGTGGGGGGGAGTCTTCATCCCAGCTGCGTCCATACTGCGTTTATTTTTCTTATTTTATCATCATTCACAACTCACGGTTTGGTGATTTGTGTTTTGTTGGAATCACTTTATTTTCTCTACGAGATCCTGACGAAACCCGGAGGATCAACCCTCGGGGTCGAGGCCGTCGAGGGGGAATAAAAGACGCTCCGCTTAAAACACGATCGGAAAAAAAGGGTCCCGAACTTCTACGAACTATCCTGTCCATGTATGACTGGGTATCGTTGAAAAGTGTCGGTATACCTTTTAAAATCCGTACTCAATGGCCCCACACCGCACAGGGAGTATTGAGCGATTCGTCACCGTCTCCATCGTCCGGAGCCGTGGGAACGCCGGCGTTGAACTGGACAATCTCACCTCTGTGGGGATTGGCTACAAGTAAAAAATACATTCACATTCTAGACCAGGAGCAGAAGTTCCCATGAGACTCGGTTCTGGGGTGATTGCGGTCCATACCGTAAAGCAGGGGGGTCAAACTCACGTTCACCGTGGGCCAAATTCAGCCTCATGGCCGCCCTCTTAAAGGGCCGGAAATACTTTATAAACTCCTCGACTATATTGTTAAATAACTCTCTTTGCATTTGATTATTGTTTTTTTTTGTGTAGAAATATTATACATAAGAACATGTCTGTAATATTACAGACATTTTAATCCTAAACTTTCAAAATAAAAGCACGGGATATTCTTCTTCAATTTCTTTAAGAAAAGGTGATCACGTGTCTTTAAAGCCGCCAGGGGCCACGTAAAGCGACGCGGCGGGCCTCTGTACATTGCTAATGAAAGGTGGGGGGGGGGGGGGGGGATCTGTTTGCCAGACGCAGAAGGAGAAGTCTCTCTGCAGAGCGAAGCAGACTGGATGAACATCGGGCTCCCGGATGATGTAACAACGAGCGTGATGACCGTCAGCCTCGGCTCGCCGTCGCCGTGGCGACCGAACGAGTTAATCTCCCCGGGGAGCGAGCGGGTTCCTTGATTACAGTAAATGAGTCTCGAGCCTCGGCCGGAGATGACGACGCGCAGCCGTCCGGCTGTTAAATGTCCACCCCCCCCCCCCCTAATTTCCACATTATTGGTCCAGCCAGTCGTCAGCCAATCGCTGGTGTTGATTCGGGAGATCAACCAGAGACACGTTGGCTCACACTCTGACACCGGCTACAACTACGCATCATAAACTAGAGTTTTACACAAAAAACTAAAATGACTTTAATAATGGATCCGTCGTCTCTCTCTGTGTGTGTGTGTGTGTGTGTGTGTGTGTCTGTGTGTGTGTCACTGTGTGTGTGTGTGTGTGTTTGTCACTGTGTGTGTTTGTAACGGTGTGTGTAGCTGTGTGTGTGTAACTGTGTGTGTTTGTGTGTCTCAGAGGATTATTTTCAAGGGTTGATTGTTTGGTGTGATCTGTGCAAAGGGGATCGAGATGTAATCCCCCCCCCCCCCTCCACCCTCCTGGTTCAGGATGCTCTCCAACACACTCCTCACACGGCAAACACACAGCAGAGTTAATGCAATAACAACTAATAAAGTCACCAACTAATGTGTTGTTTGTCATCATGTTTTATTTTATATTTTCACTTTGTTGGTTGGGTCTGGATCACACGACCAACTGGTTATCTTCAGAATTTATCAAAACAAACTTCCAGAAGCTCAATGTGACTTCTGTAAATATCATTTTCTGTCCGATCAACAGTCCGAAAACATAAAAGGTGTTTATTCATTCCCCCATAAAATACTGTCGATTTGAGTACAAATATTTAATTTACAAGGATACGAGAAAGAGAGAGAGAGAGTGAGAGAAAAAGAGAGAGAGAGAGAGAGTGGGAGCAAATCGTCACGGTGTTGCTTAATAAACACGTTTTAATTATTCCCTCTAATTGATTAATGAAGATTGAGCCAGGGAGTGTGTGTGTGTGTGTGTGATTTACTCTGCATCTGTGTGTGTTTCCACACATGTCAGGCCCTCCTTATCTCTATCTCTCTCCCTCTCTCTCCCTCTCTCTCCCTCTCCTTCCCTCTCTCTCCCTCTCTCCCTCCCTCTCTCTCCCTCTCCCTCTCTCCCTCCCTCTCTATCCCTCTCTCCCCCTCCCTGTCTCTCTCTAATCTGAGTGTATTAATCTGTTGTTCAAACTCCTTAAGCACCGACTCTATCACATCTGCTCTCTTCACCCTCACAGAGCTCTGCTATATATACACTTTCTCTCCTTTCTGTTCTCCCCATCTTTCCTCCATTGAGCCGTGGTCGCATGCGTTTCACACACACACACACACACACACACACACACACACACACACACACACACACACACACACACACACGGCTCAATGAAGCCATCTTCTCGTGGAAACTCTTTAAACGGTGTGCTGGTGATGACAGATCGGGTGTTACGGGTCGACACATGTTCAAACGCCGTGGTTTAAGGAAACAACCGTTTCCATGACTACAAAAACTTAACAGTTATTCAAAACGACTTTAAAAGGTCTGCGAGCCAATAAACGATGAAAGCGGTCCGTGAGACACCAACACATCAACGCCGTCAAACGGTTCCACCCATGTGTCAGCCATGGGGGGGGGGGGGGGGGGGACCAAGGAGATGAGGAGGAGGAAGAGGAGGAAGAAGAGGGGGGGGGGGTACCAGGAGGCTTACCTGCTGTGTGTCACTGTCTCCCGTCCGACAGGAGCGCGGCATCGGGAGGAGACGCGGACGAGAGGAGGGACGGAGAGTCGTTTGCGTCATCTGGGAAAATGTGCAGATTAATACAACAGCTTGGTGCTCCCCTCCCCTCCTCCTCTTCCTCCCCTCCTCCTCTTCCCCTCCTTCTCCCCTCCTCCTCCTCCCCTCCCTTCCTCCTCCTCCTCTCTTCCCCTCCTCCTCCTCCTCTCCTCTCCACTCCCATCCTCTCCTCTCATCCCCTCCTCTCTTTCTCCCTCATCCTTCTAGCTCTATTATCAAGTTGTACCATATTTAATTGTTTGTTGGTGTTAATGTGTGTGTGTGTGTGTGTCTGTGTGTGTGTGTGTGTGTGTGTGTGTGTGTGTGTGTGTGTGTGCGTAGGGGTCAGTTAGGGACATGAGTGGTGGAGGAGGTCGTGACGGTTACCCTCCCTACCACCGGAGGGCGCTATGACTCTGTGGCCCCCCTGCAGGCGGAGCTGCTGCACACTGTACACACGGCCTCGTGGCTCCTCCCACTTCCATCAATACATTACTAGACATAAGGAGGAAGCCAGGGGAGTTCTCAGGGTTGAGACCCGGGAGAGGAAGGAGAGGGTCCACCACGTGGGCTTTATGGGGGGGGGGCGACGGGGGGGGTTGATTTATGAGCGCGTGGCGTCTCGACTATCCGATACCGAGTTGCGCAACGCCAGTCGAGGCCGTTAGGAATCCAAACTTAACTCTCTCCGGCTAGAGTGACGCATTCTTCTCTCCGGCCCGGTGGGCTCCTGAGTCCACCGGGCCCCCCATGAGTCCACCGGGCCCCCATGAGTCCACGGGCCCCCATGAGTCCACCGGGCCCCATGAGACCACCGGGGCCCCCATGAGTCCACCGGGCCCCCATGAGTCCACCGGGCCCTGATGAGACCACCGGGGCCCTGATGAGACCACCGGGGCCCCTTTGAGTCCACCGGGCCCCCCATGAGACCACCGGGGCCCCCATGAGACCACCGGGCCCCCTTTGAGTCCACCGGGCCCCCCATGAGACCACCGGGCCCCCCATGAGTCCACCGGGCCCCCATGAGTCCACCGGGCCCCCTTTGAGTCCACCGGGCCCCCATGAGTCCACCGGGCCCCCCATGAGTCCACCGGGCCCTGATGAGACCACCGGGGCCCCCATGAGTCCACCGGGCCCCCATGAGTCCACCGGGCCCCCTTTGAGTCCACCGGGCCCTGATGAGACCACCGGGGCCCCCATGAGACCACCGGGCCCCCTTTGAGTCCACCGGGCCCCCCATGAGACCACCGGGCCCCCTTTGAGTCCACCGGGCCCCCATGAGACCAGTGACTCGTTTCTACTGTCGCCGCCTCTTCGTCTCCAGATGTTCGGAGCCGGGATCTTCGTCTTCCTCTCGAGGGAGTCATCCTCCCCTCTTGATCTCTACGCCATCTATGTGTGTGTTACAGTGTTTGTATGTATGTTACAGTGTGTGTGTGTGAGTGTGCGTGTTACAGTGTGTGGTTGTGTGACTGTGAATGTGTGTGTGTTACAGTGTGTGTGTGTGTGTGAGTGTGTACATGTGTGTGTGTTACAGTGTGTGTGCATGTGTGTGTGTGTAACAGTCTGTGTGTGTGTATATGTGTGAGTTTGTATGTGTGTGAGAGGGTGTTTGTGTGTATGTGTGAGTCTGTGTGTGAGTGTGTGTGTGTGTGTGTGTGTGTGTGTGTGTGTGTGTGTGTGTGTGTGTGTGTGTGCTTCAGGTCTCATGGTCTTCCCGACTCTCTCAGGTCTCTCTGGTGTTTACTCTTCTTCGTCGTCTTCGTTGTGTAACGTCATCGTATAAAACTACCCGTCACTCCAAACCTGTTTTTTAACGCATTTACCACGATTCCTGACATTCCTAACTCTCTACATGAACTATTTAGCACTAATAAGCAGTGTTTATACACTTCATGGCAGCGTATTGATTCACTGCATTTGTCTCCATGTTATGTTATTGCAGCTGCATTTGATTACATGTCGTTCATACAGCGACGGTCCATCTGCTCCCACCACATCACCGAGCTGAGCCCCGACTGGGGAGTAAAAACGTCTGCTTCATTCCATCACATTTAAATGTAAGCCTTGAAGAACATTAAGACGTACATCTGTAATATAAAACCTTGACTTGTACTTATTTATAAACGCAGCTGGACTCCTGATGGCGTCTGAACGCCATTTTTTTTTTTTTTTATATCTACGTTATTGATGATAAAGCACACTATAATACGGGTAGCAAGCATTCTGATTAGTTGAGACTGAGTCCCAAGGTGTACTTTATATAAGCAATAAAGTACAAGAGGCAGTACTTTGTTGTCAATAATGTCCCTTTTAATCTAACAACACTCTTGAAGCGGACACGATACGAATGAAATGCTGCGGGGGATTTCTATGGCACTGTGCGCAATGCAGAGTGTGACCACTAGGGGTCTGAAGTTACAATGCAGAGTGTGACCACTAGGGGTCTGAAGTTACAATGCAGAGTGTGACCACTAGGGGTCAGCAGTTATAATACAGAAGGTGACCACTAGGGGTCAGAGACACGACAAAACAAAGTTTGGTAAAGTTGAGTTCACTTCCCGTTGCTATGACAACAGACAAACAGCCGGGGACTATTTTCTCTCGGCTAGTGAAATGCGATACGTTTGGTGGCGACACCTATATGTGCTGAAAGGAAGCTCACTGTTTACTTACTATTTATAATGTCGCTCGCAACCGTATATACAAGCAATAAGGTGATGGAGGCAGCGCTGTATTGTCAATAATGTCCTGCTCAACAACAGCCGTAAGCAGAAATCATTGACGATACAGCGCTGCCCCGAGTACCTTATTGCTTAATATGACATCCAAGAAAAAACTGAAAAAAGTAAATAAATAAATAAAAGATACAAATTAATATACATTATTATTATTATTAATAATAATATTATTATTAATACAAAAGTACATAGTATAATTATATTATTAAATAATACATAGAACGCCAGCATTAATAGCAGTTTTCCCTAGGATCTTTTTTAAATGGACTTGTGTAATCACATTTTATTTAAAGATATTCATGTAATTTGCCTGCAAAATAGGTCTACCCGAAACAACGGACAACATATTTAATCCGCGGCAACACTTCAAAAGTAGCCCAATTCCCGGGGAAAACCGCAGGCCTGGCAACCCTGGAGGACAAGTGCAAGTGAGGGAACTTAAGTAGACGGGGACTAATGAGGGAATGGGTAACAGGTGAGACGGGCATGAGGACCAGGTGAAGGTAATGAGGGACTAACGAGGTGACCAGAGGCAGGTGAAGGGAGCTGGACTGAGAGATGGAAGCAGGACCTGGAACGACACGATAGTGAGACAGGATGAAAACAACTAATACAAGAAGTAAGGAGTGAGGCTGAACTGTTACAGATCGGTGATGGATCAATAATCCCTGAGCAGACGTTTCTCTGATAAACGTTCATGAGAACTTTTGGTTTATGATCTCGTTAGTCGAGCTTCTTGTGTTTTTATTTATTTTTAAACTGCTTTAAAAGACTAAACAGGGGATTCAAAGTGACATGTTGCCATTCACTGCATCACACACACACACACACGCACACACACGCACACACACACGCACACACACACACTGTAACACTTACACACACGCATACACACACACACACACACTGTAACACATTCTCACAGACACACACAAACACTGTAACACACTGTAACACACACACACTTACTCACTTACACACACACTCACACACTGTAACACACACACTCTCACACTCACACACACAGATACACACACAGGAGCGACAGATGGGACGGGGCGGGGCCTCCATTGTGCGCGTGGAGGTGCGCGGTAAGGCGATCCTCCGCTAATTGTCCGCGGCGGTTCGAGCTCAAAGTAACCGGAGCCGGCGGGACGGCGAGCAACAGTTAGTATCCCTCTGGCACCGGAAGCGACACCACGCGGGTTACCGTGTGTGTGTGTGTGTGTAATAGTGTATTTGTGTGTGTATGCATATGTGTGTGTGAGTGTGTCTATATGTGTGTACGTGTTTTTATGTGTGTGTGTGAGTGTGTGTGCGGCATTCGTGTGTATGTGTGTGTCTATGTATCTATGAGTATGTGTGAGTGTGTGTGTGTGTGTGTGTGGGTGTGGGGGGCGGAGGCAGCGGATTGCGTTGCTGAGGAGGAAGACGTAACCGTAAATAGATCATTCACTATTTAGGCTGCATGTCTCATCCCCGGTGTGTGTGTGTGTGAGTGTGTGGGGGGGGGGGGACAAGTGCATGAAAGTATATAGCCGCCGTATAGGTGGATGGAGGCCTGTAAGGAGACACTGACTGAGTGTCTCTGTGTGTGTGTGTGTGTGTGTGGGAGGCAGATAAGGAGGCGAGGACGAGTGATGGACAGGTGATCTGCAGGAGGGAAGAGGAGCGGGGGGGGCGATGTAAACAAGACGAGGAGCAGAGTGTGTGTCCAGCCCACAGTATACTTCAGACCTGGAACAGGAGGAGGGGGGGGCAGACTGCCAGGTCGCGCAGCGCCAGTCTGCGTTCTGCAACCACTGGAACCTGTTTCTCATTAGGCATTAAACAGAGGTACCGAACTGGAGCCCTATAACGAGGGGGGGGGGCGCTCTCACGGTCCCGGGCTCCCTCCCGGTCCGCTCTCCCCACAAAAGGTGAACATTCCTCACGCTAATTTCACAGTTCCACGCAGCAGAGGCTTGTGTGTGCATGTGTTGTTTGTTTGTCGGCGCTCAGAAAACTCGTCCGTGCGCATACTTCACTCTGCGTGTGCACGTGCGTGAGGTCTGGCTCCAGGAGCGTATCCTGCATCCTCTCTGACCTTCATGTGAGCCGTGACATTCAAATATCAGGCTTGGGTGGCTTTCTCTGAAAAATCCTCCACATGTGCTATATATATATATATATATATATATATATATATATATATATATATATATATATATATATATATATATATATATATATATATATATATATATATATATATATATATAAAAATAAAATAAATGTATGTTAATAAATAATTTATGTATAAATAAATAGATACATATACATAAAACGGAATATATATATATTATTTTTTTGATTTATTGTTTATTTATATATAAAGAAAGACAGACAGATAGACAGACATGACAGACCATCAGGGTGCGGCCCCCCTGTGAATGACCTCACCTTTGACCCCTTTACATCTTTACCACCGTGGCTGCCGACCGGGGCATTTCCAGGAGCCTTCGGCTAATTGGGTCAGAGAGGGGCATTGCGCCTGAAATTGCAAACACGTGTATAGCTCTACCTCAGTGTGTGTGTATGTGCGTGTGTGTGTGGTAATAATGGTGGAAATGTTGGTGCAGCTCTTAGAGAGGTTTGCATGAAAGGAGGAGGAGGAGGAGGGAGTGATGAAGGGGACAATGAAAAGGTTCAAAAGTGTAAAACAAATTAGCACTAGAGAATGAAAGTGTGTGACGATGAAGGAGAGGAGACGAGGAAGAAGGCCGAGGAGATGAATAAGAAGGCCGAGGAGATGGGGAAGAAGGCCGAGGAGATGAAGAAGAAGGCCGAGGAGATGAGGAAGAAGGCCGAGGAGATGGGGAAGAAGGCCGAGGAGATGAGGAAGAAGGCCGAGGAGATGAGGAAGAAGGCCGAGGAGATGAGGAAGAAGGGCGAGGAGATGAGGAAGAAGGCCGAGGAGATGAGGAAGAAGGCCGAGGAGATGAGGAAGAAGGCCGAGGAGATGAGGAAGAAGGCCGAGGAGATGAGAAAGAAGGCCAAGGATCCGTCGCGGAAGGCCCGACGTCTGACAGCTCGGCTCAGCCATGTCAGGTAATTTGGCGTAATAACCTTCCAATTACGCTCCGGCCCGTTGATGTGCGACGTGAAGGGAAAGTGAAGCGACATCTGGAAACGAGAGGCGGTTGAAGATGTCAGGATTCAAATGTTAAAAAAGAGAAGGAAGGAAGGTGGGATGGCGAGCAGAAGAAAGTGATGTTGAGGCTCTGCAGGCTCCTCGTGCTCCAGGGAGCCGCTCCGTTTTATTCTCGTTGGGGCTTTAATAACCCGAAAATCAGTTTGGGTCTGAAACACAACCCCCCCCCTCCCCCTCCCCCGCAAAAACACACACACACAGAAAGTATTGTGATTTTATGGCCTTTTGGGTTTATGAAATCTTTAAATGTGACGTGTGACAGACAGCAGGAAGGAAAACTGTTCACCAAGGATTCATTTAATCTGAGATTAAAGTTTAAAATGAGTAAATCCAGATTTCTTATTTTTTTATCCGCTGCACAATTTGAAGCCAATCTCTCTTTTTAGGTAATGATGATGAAAGATAAATAAACACGCTGCAGGGTAACCGTCCTGAAGAGGGGGAACAGAGAGCTTCATTGTTCTGTCCGTTAGCGGAGCTCCTCATTAAGACTCTGATTCCTCCTCCTGGGGCCCAATAAATGGAGCAATCATCGTAAACCTCGTCCCTCGAGGTTAAAACAAAAAGTGAAACTTCCTTAAGCGTCGAGTTTAAAGTCAAACGCGGTTTAGTTTGAGGCCTTCGGTGCAACGCGGAGGGGCAGTTTAAAGTTTAAAAGTTTAAAGTTTAGAAGTTTAAAAGTGCAAGTTGAACCAGGTTTTAAAATAACAAATCTCCTGATTGTGAAATGTGTGTGTGTGTGTGTGTGTGTGTAAAAGTGAGAGTGAGAGAACCCTCTTCAATCGTCATCTTTGTTTGACCTCCACTCCTGTCTACACTCGGCTAACAACAACTTTCTCTCTCGTTCTCTGTCTGTCTCTCTCTCTCGTTCCCCCTCTCTCTCTCGCCTCTCTCTCTCTCTCTCTCTCTCTCTCTCTCTCTCTCTCTCTCTCTCTCTCTCTCTCTCTCTCTCCCGGAGGCGGAAATATCTAAGTGCGTGCAGGGCGAGTTCAGACAAAGACGAGCAGAGAGATCGAGAGAAGGGAGGAAGGCTTTTGCGGGGATTTTCGGGTGACTGACACTAAATGCCAAGAGGGAGGAACGCCCGCGAGGGAGACACCAGGAGTGTGTGTGTGTGTGTGTGTGTGTGTGTGTGTGTCTGTGTGTGTGTGTGTGTGTGTGTGTGTGTGTGTTAATGGTGGTATATTCCCTCCAGAAATCTAAATAAGTGATGTGGTACTGTGAAGATACACCTCCAAGACAGACAGTGTGTGTGTGTCTGTGTCTGTGTGTGTGTGTGTGTGTGTGTGTGTGTGTGTGTGTGTGTGTGTGTGTGTGTGTCAGATGTCTCCAGTGAAGACTGCACTTCTCTGTACAGGAGTGACCCGCTTTAGCGGCTTTGAGTTTGTAAAAACCTCTTTTCACGACCCCCCCGCCCCATCTCTTTCTGTGTCTCCTCTCCCGGTTCCCTATCTCTCTCTCCCATCCCCAAAAAAAACCCTCTTTCATGAGCATGTCTCTCAGGGGCTGGGCTGTAACGTAACCCTCCCCTCTTTTGTCTCCATTCTTTTCCTTATCCTTTCATCTTTTTAAACATTCAGGGATGGGGGGGAAGAGTCTTTTGGTCAGATGGAAAACCCACTACTTGGTAAAGGAAAGAAAGAGATAGCATGTGAGGGAGAAGGGGGGGGGGGGGGGGGCGAGAGGCAGAGTCTCCCCCCCACCCACACACAATTTATGGCCCTCCTTTTCAACGAGGCCATTGAAGGTGGGGGGGCTCGGTGGACGAGCTGTTCACGGCGGGTCAATGTCGGTGAACCCCCGTCTGGCATGTATGGGGACGACTTATCTGCTCAGAGGACCCGTTGAACTGTCTGTGGGCCTGTGTGTCCTCCATAGACCCCCATTGTGTCTCTCTCCCCCCCCCCAACAGACCTGGGCCGCCAGTCACCAGCTCCTCTTTCCTCCCTTTCAACTTTACGGGAGTCCCGAAGCCGCCGACAGCGTACGAGATAACTGTGTTCACGACTTTGAGTCACGACAATAACGCCAGTGTTCAACAACGTGAACGTTTCATACAGGAAACACACAACTCACGGAGAACACCGCCACGTCATGGAATGTACACACTCGTCTGATTTAGTTGGTTTGAATTAAATAAATGTAAATATATTGTAACTTTCAGCAACAACAAAAAAATATATAATTATAGAAAAATTTAATTTCTTTATACATAATAAACACATGTATTTGTTTAAATTTACGCACTTGTCTTATTTTAAATGTACACACTTGTTGAATTTTGTTGGTTTGAATTAAATACATTTAAATATGCCTGATTTCTAACTTTCAGCAACAACAAAAAAATAAATAATAGAAAAATTACGAAAATATTTTAAAATGATGTTGGTTAAATTTCTTTATACATAATAAACACATTTAAAAATATATATATTTATATAAAAAATGCCACCTACAGAACGTTGATGTTACGGCAAAACGTTGTATTAATTTCTTCGGAACATAATCCAGTTGAAGACCGGTATAGTTTTTAAATAGAAGGTATTTCCGGGATGCAGAGTATTTATAAATAACAGCTGGTTGGTGTAAAAAAAAAGAAGGGGGGGTTCGGGGTCAGAGTTCAAACTTGCCTAGGAACCCCCAAATCAGTAAGTCCACCCCTGTTAAAATGTGTGTTGGCCACTATATTACAGATGCGGTGTCCAGTGTCATGTGAGGTAAATATGAAAGCACTAATTACAGCAGATGAAGTCATTAAGTGGCCTTCCGCAAGACCCCCCTACCCCCCCCCACACACACACACACACACAAAAAAAGAAAGCAACAGGAAGCAATCTGAAGTCAGATATTTGGCATTAAAACACAAGGTTACATCCTCAGGTCTGGAAGGAGCCAAAACGAGATTATGGTGCACTCTGCAGACGGATTGCGCCATCCAGCCTCAATACAGCTTGTTTGTAATAATTTGTTACCAACCCATCGCGCATTGCTCGCACTGCTCGTGGAACCGCGCCAACATAATTCATCAAATAGCTTTCAAGTAAACTGTGGGGCGGAGATGAAGTGGGGGGGCGGGGGGCGGGGGGGAACAAATCTCAGTCACGCACATCTGACTTTACAACTTTGATTGCATGCATCACATCCAGCGAGCGTGAAATGCGCCTTTAAAAAAAAACTATTTCGTGCAGTTAATTCGGATTTAAAAGGCTGTTTAAATATCACATGCACGTGTGTGTTTAAGTGAGTTTATAAAGGCACATCTGCTCCCACAGATGTTACTCGTTGTGACGCCGTAAGGTCTCTTTTTAATACAATAAACCTCCCGAGGAAGAACAAGAAGAAGAAGAAGAAAAAAAAGAAACAATTTCGGCTCGTCTTTGCGCTTCTCCCACGAGAAACCGGAGTCGCTGAAGTTAGCGGCGGAGAAGAAGAAGCCGCGCCAGAAGTGGCGGTGTCCATCTTCGAAATAAAAGCCTGCGCTGCTTAGCAAAATCGCGGATTCTTTTACTTTGAAGGGCACACACCGGAAGTAGAGCTTGCTAATCAAGCTAGCTTAACAATTTAGCCGACTTAACGCGTTTCAGGCGGAGTTCAGGTCTTAAAACATTTGGCCAACTTCTTCACTGAGATACTTTTTCACCCGTCTGCTCTCGGAGGAGGAACAACTCATGGAATATCTCGACTTTTTCACATTTTTGACACTTTTCCGGAGCTTCTAAGCGAGCCCCCTTCTCTCTCTCTCTTTTTTTTTCAAGCCGCCCTCCCCTCCACCTCCTCCGGGGGAGAAAAACGCGCTCGAAGAGGACCGGAGATCTTCTTCTGCTTCAACAACTGTTTTCTTTTTCTTTTCCTATTTCTTGAGTTTTAAATACTTTCCCCCCTTCTTCTTCCCCTCTCCGGATCTCCGTGTTTGGTCACATGCGATGTCACGGAGCGTGAAGAGGAGAAAGAAATGTTCCCGTGTCGCGTCGCGGTTTCCGTGCGAAGGTGTTTGCTGAGTTTATTATTTTCTTTTAAAACCAGTTGAGTAACTGGCGACGGGACTCTCCAATCAATGTGGTGTCAACTGGAAGGACGCGGGGTCCGGATCTCACCTAGACGGTATGCTTACACACATATATTATATATAGAGCATTATACACGTGTCACTAATAACATTATTAAGCCTCTACTAACCCGTGTGTTATTTAATTAGCTCAATGTACACCCCTTATTTACTTATTTGGCTGTGTATTTAATAACCTGTCTACTATCTGACTTATTTACTTTCACGCATGCGTGCTGAACGCGAGACAAACATTTTAAGAATTTACATATTTCATTCATTATTTTTTTTTCTTCTCCAAAACTCGTTTCGCTCGTTTTCTGTGTGTGTTGCACAATATTTAAGTATTTCGAACCCCCCCCCCCCCCCCACACACACACACATGCAGTATAAGTGTGTGTTATTTGCTTTGGCAGTGCTGCAGCCTTGTTGTCAATGTGCCACGTTGTTTTCGTTGGCAGCCAGTCAGTCAGGTGAGGTGAGCCACTACACAGGTAGAGATCACAGGTGGTTGGAACACAACCCGGAGGTTTAACAATCTACAAATATTCAGTATATTTGCGGCTTTTACGTTTTACACATAATCACATTCCACGCTGTGTATTCGTCATGTAGGCTTTAAAAAAAACTCTTGATTACACGCTGGGCTGTTTTATTGCAGGACTAGTACGTCATCAGCTGGAGGAAGTACTCACGTCTTGTACTTGAGTAAAAGTAATAACACATTGTGGAAACACACTCACACAATAGTAAAGGGCAACAACATATACTTAGAGTATAACAAAGGTACAAGTATTCGTTAGCAGAATGGGAAAGGTGTAGCTGCAGGTTTTGACCTTCTACTTTATTTGATGGGTGTACAGCTGGTGAGTTTCTCCCCAGGGGGTCAGTAACATTTTTTTTAATATGACCTCATAATTATATTACTGGGTAAATCTGAATCTGCAATCTGCGGGATAATTGCGGTGGAGTAAATGTTGTGTACTGTATATAAAGGTACCTCGAAAAGTGTACTTGGTTGCATCCCGCCAGAAGTGAGTGTGTGTGTGTGTGTGTGTGTGTTGTCATCCTGACAAAGAGGAAGAAAGATGTGCATGTGATGTGACCGGTGTGAGACGTTTTCATCTGAGGCTCGGAGAGGAGGAGGAGGAGGAGGAGGAGGAGGAGGAGGAGGAGGAAGACAACCACAGAGCTGGAATGAGAGTGTGTTTGCGGAGGCCCTCTCACAGCGGACGAGGACACGCGGTCACCTGACGCTCGGACGCCTCTCGGACGTCTTTTCCGACCCGTCACCAAGTCTGCCGAGAGATGCGAGGCTCGAAAAGACCGTCGTCCAATCAGACGGCCTCCAGCCCCCCCCCCCCCCCCTTTTCCCCGCTCCCTCAACTTCAAAGTCCAGGCAGGATTAGGTTAGGGGGGGGGGGGTCTGGTCCTATAACACTAACACTGAGTGCATTAACTCTGTCAGATGGTCGTGTCTGGCGTTAGCCACGCATGAGGAGGAGGGGGGGGGGGGGGGGGGGGCAATACTTTGTTAACAACCTAATGGAGCAGTAGCCTCACAGCCAGGTGTGCAGCTTCATGGCATCTGTTTCCTGGGGAGGGGTCAGAAGCCCTGTGCACTGTAAGCCCCCCCCCCCACACACACACACACACACACACACACTGATTCCTCTCCTCTCAGGCCGTCTCGTGGTGATCAAGCCGCGGTTCCCACTCAAAGCAGAAGTCGGACCAGTTGAGGCCCCGAGGCCGGATCTACTGCAGGACCACTTTTACTTTTTATTTTTATTTTCTTCTATCTTCTTGTTTTGTCGTGTTTTAGAAAAAGAAAGAAAGAAAGATAAACATAGTATGTGGGATAGCTAATCGTAGCTTTAGAGTCGATTAAAGTCGTCGACCGACGGAAGTAATCAGCAAATTGTTTCGGACATTGAAAAAAAGCCAAATTAAATGATTTAAGCTTCTAAAGTGTTAGACTTTACTTCACAGTAACGTGTAATCCATCTGGGTTTTAGACTGTTGGTCCACAAGAAGACTATATATATATATATATATATATATATATATAACACATGTAATATATATATATTAAGAATAAATATATGTATTATTTTTTTATATATATATATTTTCTTTAATATATATGTATTATTAATTTTGTATATATATATATATATAAATAAATATAATGTGGGCTTAGTAGAAGGTGTCTTATAAGGAAACGAGTGACATGATGGAAACAATCAGTCACAGTGACGTCAGTAATATCACAAAATCGTGGTTCAGAGGAAGGAAAACACCTCGTGTCAAAAGACGAGATGAAAGCCGAGTGAAATGGATCCGTCCTCCGAGGTCGCCCCCCCGACATCCCGCCCCGGTAACAGGCTCCTCGGCCCTTTCCTCCTAATTGCTCCTCCGGCCTCGTAATCAATGCCCGCGGAGGCCTCACCGCCAGAGCCCCGGCTCGGTCTGTTTAGTCTGTTGTATTCTGGGAGTTCAGCCCCCCCCCCCCCCCCCTTTGGAGGGACTTCAGGTCGACGGAGATCAGGATTAACACAAGTGTGCAGCGCTGAGTGGGGTTTTATTCACTAAGTGAGCCGGGTTTTTATGTAGAGAAGGTGTGTGTGTGTGTGTGTATGTGTGTGTGTGTGTGCTTGTCTACGGGGCGAGGGGGGGTCCAGAGTGCTCGGGTCTGGTCTAGAGGCCGCCGCGGTGCCGCTCTGGCCTTGCAGGGAGCGGCAAATGATGCGTGTCATTGCGGCAAATGGAGCGCGGTGATGAAGTGCTGCTGCCGCTTCACAGAGGAACCACTTAGAGGCCGAGCCGCTCAAAGGAAAACTCTGAGAGGCGGCGAGGGCGAGGACGGGTTTCTGGGGGCCGACCGGAGACCCCCCACGGCACGCCAAGATCTGAGTTTAGATCATCGCAGAACATAAACTCTGTGGAAAAGATTTTACAGCCGTGGGGGGTTGTATAGAAGTCTCTGCTTCATGTGTTAAAGCTGCATTCTCTCTCCTGACCACCAGAGGGCGACTCCTCTGGTTGTATAGAAGTCTCTGCTTCATGTGTTAAAGCTGCATTCTCTCTCCTGACCACCAGAGGGCGACTCCTCTGGTTGTATAGAAGTCTCTGCTTCATGTGTTAAAGCTGCATTCTCTCTCCTGACCACCAGAGGGCGACTCCTCTGGTTGTATAGAAGTCTCTATAGTGACTCTACTTCTCTTGATGTATTCCCTCAGTAAACATGTAAACATGAGTTTACGGCTCAGTCTCTAGTCTTCTTCTATACAGCATGATGTCATCATTTAGGACATCATGGTCTGCAGCAGGGGGCGGGGCTTCAGGGAGAGAGAGAGACTTGCAAAATCAATAAATAATTTAAAGTGAAAGAGTTTTACAATACAATAAATCTTTTACGTACACCACGGGGGACTCCACAACGCTGACACACACGTCATAAAAAAAAAATCCTGCAGATGGATGGATGTCACTCTCACACACACACACACACACACACACACACACACACACACACACACACACACACACACACACACACACACACACACACACACACACACACACACACACACACACACACACACAGCTACTGTTTCCCGGTAGCGAGAGGGGAGCTCTTCACGCCCGTCGCGGGGCCAAGAAAACCCTCGCTGCCGCTGTCGTGTCAAAAGGCGTGGCTGAGTACACACTTCCCCCCACACACACACACACACACACACACACACACACACACACACACACACACACACACACACACACACACACACACACACACACACACACACACACACACACACACACACACACACACACACACACACTCTGATGGTGCCTGATAAATCCACTCAGTCACCCTCAAGCTAACAAACAAGCCGTGACATCCACTCCTTGCCCTGCCTCTCTTTCTCTCTCCCTCCATCTCTCCCTCTCTCTCTCCCTCTCTCTCACACACATTCTCATCATTCCAACCTATTTTAACTCTTTGCTTTCAAAAGAAAGCTGCCGTCCACGCGTATCCGGTGAGTCACGGGCGACACAAAGGAAATCATCTCGACCCCGACGCGTGATTGGTCCACGGTGACATCATACGTGACGGTCGCCGTGGAAGAAAAAAGCCTCGTGCACGTCGGGAAGTGTTGACTTTGGGTTTACCTGAGGGAGTGTTTCACCTGAGTCATGTGCAGTTGTCACGATTTCTCAGTGGGGTGCCCTCTCTGTGTATGTGTGTGTGTGTGTGTGTGTGTGTGTGTGTTTAAAAAAAAAAAAAAAAAAATATTATTCGGGTAAATATAGAGAAAGTCAGTGTGATATATTTTCATTTTTATCTCATTATTGTCCAAGAATTAAATACAGATGGAACTAAAAGATTATTTGTGAAATCTTCAAATCTCCTGCTTTGTCAGATCAATAGTAACATAATATATATATATATATATATATATATATATATAGCTTATAATAATAAGAAACGTGAAAAATATGCAAATAATCACATTTTAGAGGCTGGAAATGTAATTAATGTGATTAACTGATCATCATAATCATTAATAAACTTTTAATTTTCTGTCCATTGACTAATCGTTGCAGCTCTAAAATAAACTTTACCAACATCTTGTTGGGTAACGGTCACTTTATGTCCTCATGACCCCCAAAGAGGGTTTTGATAGTAACGCTTCTCTAGCATTTCTTTCATATTTGTAATTAATCCCTTCATGACGAGCTGCAGGATGGTTGCGTGTCGCGGCGTGCCGGCTGTTTTTACTTTTTTATTTTACAGTAAGCCGTGAATGCAGGATCGTCTTTGAATGATCTCTCTCCGTTCCGGGGCGGCGGGTGAATTAAATCGTGTTGAGGCATCGTCATCCGGCGGGCTTTGTGAGTCTTTACAAGAAGATCTGAGCCCGACCGCGTTCGTCGGAACAAACATTCAGCCGGCTTCCACGGGGAACAAAAGAAAGGGAAAGAAATGAAAAGCCTCTTTTCCCACAGGCCAGAGGGCGACCTTGCACTATTCTTTCCCCGAGTTCTGCCAAGGTTTTTAAAGGTGTGCAGCGCCGGCCGAAGTCCCGTCAAGCGTCCGGTTCTCCTCCCGGAGCTCCTGGGGTTAACGCTTTGCATTTCTATGAAGTGACTCCCGTCTTATTTACTCCCTTTTCTGTTCCTTCCCCCCTCAGCTGATACGTCTTGGGAGTGATGCACTGGCTTCCCCTGGTTGCCATGGTGATTGCCTCGGCCCTGCCATTCCCCCACGACCCCGTGTCCAGGATCGCCGCCGCAACGACGTTGACGGAGTCCGGATCCAACGACGCGGCCGCTCGCCTCGCAGCTCCCACCGCCGCCGCGTTCCACGGCTTCCACGGAAATGCCTCCTCCTCTTCTTCCTCTTCCTCCTCCTCCTCCGCGTTCGGCCGACACGCCAACAGACAGAACCTCCGGAACCGCAGGGAGCGCCTGAAGTCCCCCGCGGACGAAGGGGCGCCCTTACTCAGGGCGGAGCGGCGAGGAACCCAACGAGCGAAGAGCAAGTCGGGAGACAGCGAGGAACGCAGAGACGAACCCGGCGTGGACGTCGCCACGGAGACAGGGACGCCCGGGGCGGAGGATCCTCCCCGGGACGATCCCACGCCGAAGGACTTGGAAGCGGACGGGCGAGACTCCTTCAGGTCTCTAGATACAAAGGACTCCTTCAGGTCTCTAGACACGAAGGAGTCCTTCAGATCTCTAGATACGAAGAAGTCCTTCAGGTCTCTAGAGACAAAGGAGTCCTTCAGATCTCTAGACACGAAGGAGTCCTTCAGATCTCTAGATACGAAGGAGTCCTTCAGGTCTCTAGAGACAAAGGACTCCTTCAGATCTCTAGACACGAAGGAGTCCTTCAGATCCCTAGACACGAAGGAGTCCTTCAGATCTCTAGACACGAAGGACTCCTTCAGGTCTCCGGATACGAAGGACTCCTTCAGGTCTCCGGATACGAAGGACTCCTTCAGATCTCTAGAGACAAAGGACTCCTTCAGATCTCTAGAGACAAAGGACTCCTTCAGGTCTCCGGATACGAAGGACTCCTTCAGGTCTCCGGACACGAAGGACTCCTTCAGGTCTCCGGACACGAAGGACTCCGCGGTGGAAAGGCCGCCTCCGGTTTCTGCGTCTGAAACCCAGATTGCCGTCAGTCTGAGGGGTCAAAGGGGACCGTGCCCCACGGCGCCCTCGGAGGAGCCGAGGGGCGCGCCGAGGATCGTGACCACGTGGACCGCGGGGCCGACGGAGGAGGCGGGGCTTAGCGCGGGGCTGGACGAGATGTTTCTGGACGCGCATCCGCGGGTCCTGTTCTCGCCCTCGCCGTCGCCGCCGGAGCACCCGCCCCTCCTGCTCATGCTGGAGAGCGGCCTGCTGGAGGAGGACCGGGACGCCGCCGCCGCCGCCACGGCCGCCGCCGCGGAGGAGCAGGAGGACATGCACATCGAGGGTCACGGGGACCGCGCCATCGACAGGACCCCGAGCTGGGCGGACTCTCCGGGCGCCGTCGGGGTCGGCCGTCTCGCCAAGCGGGACAAGCGCTCGCACTCGGTCGACCGGCGGCGGGGCGAGAAGTCGGTGTGCGAGTCGGAGAGCGTCTGGGTCACCGACAAGAAGACGGCGGTGGACTCGCACGGCCAGAAGGTCACCATCCTGCAGGAGATCCAGACCCAGACGGGCCCGCTCAAACAGTACTTCTACGAGACGCGCTGTCGCGAGGCCGAGCGCCGGGTCGCGGGCGGCGACGGGCGCTCGAGGGGCGGCGCCACCGAGGTCCGTCGGGACGGGCGTGGCCGGCGCCGGCTGCCTGGGCGTGGACAGGAAGCAGTGGGTGAGCGAGTGCAAGGCCAAGCAGTCGTACGTCCGGGCGCTCACCAAGGACGCCAACAACCGGACCGGCTGGCGGTGGATCCGCATCGACTCGTCCTGCGTCTGCGTGCTGCTGTCCAGAGCCAATCAGGCGGCGGCGGCGGCAGCGGCGAGGGAGGTCCTGACCCGGAACGGGAGAGGCTGAGGGGAGGCGGGGAAGGAATAGAAAGTGACACACACCACAGCAGCTGAGACGTCCTTCCGTGTGCACTTCCTTTAACATGATGGATTTGGTTCTCTCTCTCTCTCTCTCTCTCTCTCTCTCTCTCTCTCTCTCTCTCTCTCTCTCTCTCTCTCTCTCTCTCTCTCTCTCTCTCTCTCTCTCTCTCTCTCTCTCTCTCTCTCTCTCTCTCTCTCTCTCTCTCTCTCTCTCTCTCTCATCCCTCCCTCCACCACATCTTCAAATGACTTTTGAAAAAAACAAGAAGACCTCAATATTAGATCTTAGGGAAAATAATTGTCATATTTTTACTGTTTTGGTATCTTTCATAATCTAAGTTATTTGTTGATTAGTATATACGCATGTGTATGTCCTTGATATTAATATATTACTTTTATACATATATATATATATATGTGACACAAGTATACCTTTATGTATGAAGCTATACATATCTGTGTGTATTTATAGAAGAAGTCTTCAGTGTCTGGGGATAATTCCAGCCTAGCAGCGCCACCTAGCGGCGCTCCGTCTCACCGCTCCCACAATGCATCAGCGTGCGTGTGACCACGTGCTCGTCGCGCAAAGGTTTCACTTTCGGGCCGACGTCACGTGTGTCGTGGCGGGAAAGCATCTCCGTGTGTGTGTGCGTGTGTGTTTGTGTGCGTGTGTGTGTGCGTGTTTGTGTGTGTGGTTGGAAGTGATTTGTGAATGCAAAAGTTATTTGTTTGTTTTTTGAACCACGTGGTTTGTAAACGACGAGGTCGTTTCACCGTCGACTGGTTTGTTCTGTTTACCCTGCAGACGTGGTAATAAAGGATATTTGTACTCGGCTAATTATTTTCCACGTGACTTAATGCACTGATGCATTCTGGGATTTATTCCAAACTACAGCTTCATGAAGCGGTAGAAGAAGTTTTCAGATCGGCTACCTGTGTAAAATATTGTGTTCCATACATTTTTAATGTATTCTTAATATTTTTAATTTATTCTCAATATTCTAACTACGTACAAAATATTTTTTCTCAATATTTTGAATTTATTCAAAATATTTTATCTTTATTCAAAAACATTTCAATGTTTGGACTTTGTTCACAACAGTTTTAATTTATTGTCTGTATTATTTATTTATTCTTAATATTTGAAATTCATTCAAAACATGTTGAAATGATTCAGATCGGTTGTGTAAAATTAGCATAATTTAATAAAAATAACTCCATTACAATGAAAAAGTCCTGCAATATCTTACTTTGCGATATTAATTTCTAGCTATAATTATTAAAAAAATGAGAATAAAGCGCAATATTTGCCCGATATATGTGGAGTAGAATAAATAAAGATCAGTAGAAGTACATTTAAATTAGAAGTAAGGACATTACTCGAGTAAATGTAGTTTCTAACCTCTGCACGTGGAAAAGAAAAATGGAAAAAGTTTGCGATGATCAGCATTTATTTAGCATTTATATTTTCATCACCGTCATTGTTTTATTTTTTCCAGATGACCATTTAAAATTTGTATTACTATCACTTTAATAATGGAAAATCTGTTTCAATCATTGCACAGTTTGTTCTCCAAAAAAAAATGTACACGTATACAGTATAGCGTTTTCTTTTTTTTAAATGACCATTTTTCATATTTACTTTTTAAAACTTATCAAACGAAGCCCAGAAGGAACGGAACATGTATACACACATTTATCCAAATACTAAAGAAAAATAAATAGATATCGTAAAAAAAAATAAGAAATACAACTAAAAAAAAATTACACACGTTTTACAAATTGATCCCCTAGGCTCCCAACAACCCCCCGCCCCCCCCCCCCCAAGTAGGTTTATCATACATATATTTTTATTTTTAAAGACACTTCATAATCATCTTCACCACCACCACCAAAAACAAAAAATAATATGCATTTAGGTCATTGTCGTTTGTTTGACATGCATCTAAAACACAGAGGCTGAAGGTTTTGTTTCTCCCTCTCTCACCCTCAGTTATGGCTTGTGAGTGTGTGTGTGTGTGTGTGTGTGTGTGTGTGTGTGTGTGTTTCTCCCATCGTCACCTGAGCCGATGAATAAATATTTAAATATTCGCCTTTCTGGATATCTAACTTTTTCTTGGTCCCACTTTCCAATAAGACAACTATTTTAAATAATGTATATTTTTACGTTGTTTATACATTATTTAGAGGCCGGTTTGTAAGCTTTACTGTATTATTACAAATTACTTTTGGGTTGCAAGGTTGAGAAACGTCTTTTTTAGCCCTTTAATCCTTTTTTAAGAACTTTAAACTTCTCTTTATGCTGTAAAACCTCTTTAATAATAACTAGAACAGATGTAATGTCTCAATATTAAGTCAGAAAGCTTTTCATATGAACTTCCTCCTCTGCTGTTATGTTTATATCACGTTGATAAGTGGTTCATTATGACTATGTGGGATCTTTCCCAACTTGGCAACCCAAACGTCTCTTTATTATCAGCTTGCTTTATGATCCATAACGGTATTGATAGATTATTTATTAAACGGTGCTCAGGCGTTGGGATTCTCAGATAATAAAGAGAAGAAGGAACGGCTAGATTGAAGCGCCACAGGGAGAGAGATATTTAAACGCTTTTAGAACCCAAATATGAGTCGAGCTTAAAAAAACAAAGCGGGATCTTACATTTCCCATAATGCAACCCGGTTGTGTCTGAGAGCATCTCCCAGCACCAGAGGGAACAATGCTCCTCATGCCAATGAACTGAAATGCGTCTGAAAGGGACACACACACACAGACATACATGCACGCAAACACACACACACACACACACACACACACACAGACACACACAAACACACACAAACGCCTGTTCAGACCACACTCTAGACCCCCCCCCCCCCTTTGATCTCCGTAATGTTGTTCTCGAATTCTCAAATCTAAACTTTAAGGATGAGGTTAACTTCTGCCCTCCCTCCCCCTCCCTCCTCTCCTCCCTCCTTCTCTCCTCTCCTCCTTCCTCTCATCACCTGTTGCCGAGTAGAAGTTGTAAGGCGACGCGTTTAGTTGTCTGTGTTTTTTTCATCTTCTTCAAACCGTAAGAGAAGAAGTGGCAGCGAGTCCAGTGTTGTTCCCTCTGGAGGAAAGTGAGCCCTGATAGAAGCCAACTCTGCTGAGTGTGTGTGCAGAGAGGAGGGGGGGGGAGAGAGAGAGAGAGAGAGCAGCTGATCCCCATTCAACCTTTCCCGGATCTGGTCGGGGAAAAAACACATCTGTACATTCTTCAATGTCATTTTTCCCGCCTTCATTCCTTTTTTTTTTTTTTTTTTTTGCTTCTGTTATTGCAGAACGGACCAACGAGGTGTTTCTCATCTTTTAGTTTTGTTTGTTAAACGGTTAAATTCATCGCTTCTTTCTCCGAGGATGAGCGTCCTCCACCATGCAGTCAGCGCCCTGAGAGAGAGAGAGAGAGAGAGAGAGAGAGAGAGAGAGAGAGAGAGAGAGAGAGAGAGAGAGAGAGAGAGAGAGAGAGAGAGAGAGAGAGAGAGAGAGAGAGAGAGAGAGAGAGAGAGACCTTTAATTCCCCTGTAAACAGACCTTCTGAGAGCGGCTGCAGGAGTAAACCCCTGAACTGGCTCCCTCACCTCGGACCCCTCAGCAGGAGTACGTCCTCACGGAGGCGGCTTCCCCCCGGGCTCCAGAGCTGGCTGTGTTTTTGGAGACACACATGGGGGGGGGGGGGTCATTATCGTGGCTTTATAAACATGCGCTGACCTTCCTATTAAGCGTGAGGAATGAGGGATAATCGTCTTCCTCTGTGCTTTGAAGTGTCGGCTCCTCGTTATTGGCAGTTCCTCTTTTTTCTTTTGCTGCTGGAAAGACGTAAACATTCCTCCGGGGGGCGAACTAATGGCCCAGTAGCACGAGGACAGCCGACTGCTGTGTGTGTGTGTGTGTGTGTGTGTGTGTGCAGGCAAGTCTGGATGTGCGTCTTGTGTAACGTGGCGGAACACATCCGTGTTAGGGCCACACACGAGGGGGGAATGAGGGTGAACATTTAGTTTAATGCACATTTTAGTACATGCAGTGCCAGTAGTTTGATTCATACATTTCAATTGATTCCAAACATTTTGAATTCATTGTCAACACTGACTTTTTTCCCAATATTTTGACTTTATTCTCATAATTTTTTTATTTATTTTGTATATTTTGACTTTATTCAAACCATTAAAAAAAAAATCTTAATAGTTATTATTTAGTCCTAATATTTTTTATTTATTCTGAATATTTTGACTTATTTCACAAATGTTTCATTTATTCCATGTTTTTATTTAGTTCACAACATTTTGAAATTATTCTCAATATTTTTAATTTATTCTTAATATTTTGACTTTGTTCACAACATTTTTTATTTATTCTCAATATTTTAAACTTTATTAAATATTTGGAATTGAATCTCAATATTTTTATTTTATCCCCAATATTTTGAATTTATTCCCAATGTTTTTATTTTATTCTCAATATTTTAACTTTATTCAAAACATTTTGTCTTTATTCTCTAAATAAAAACTAAACCCCAAACATCGTCGCTCACACAGCTCCACACATGTCAAACGATGACGTCATCGCGTGCAGACGCCCGCTCGGCGTCTCCGGCCCGATTCCTGTCGTGCTCCTCGAGTGAGTCACGCCGTCTAGAGTAACAGCTCTCCTCGCGTCGGCTAAATTGAGACGCGCCTCCTCGAGAGCTCGGAGGAGCCGAAACATATGTGAACACGAGAGCGCAGGTGTCTGGGGGCCAGAGGTCACGGGGTCATGGGGTGGGGGGGGGGGGCTCACCATCGCTCTGAACCTTCCTCAGGGTGACGGACGGCGTGGCGATGGCCGAGGCACGGAAGTTGGCGGGCAGCGTCTCGGCGGAGTCGGAGGTCACGCCCCGGAGGTCCTTCTCCCGGAACATCTTCCTCCAGGAGGGCGAGCGCGTGAACGTCTTCGCCCCGTCCTGCTGAGGGAGGGACGGTACGTCACGCGGGTCTCGAACATGAGCTGTAAACATGAGGGTCGCAGCTCCACTGACCTCATCGGGTCGCCTCTCCGTTCCCATGGAGATGAGGGAGTTGTACTCCTGCTCCAGGAGCTGCCTGGCCTGCAGGGAGAGATGCAGACGGAGAGCTTTGAGAGACGCGTTCGGACTCCAGGAACACATCTTCATCTTCACTCGTCTTCACTCTAAACAACTGGAAAGGCCCCCGTGTTTGACCTTCACTGTGCAGAACGATGCAGCGCTTGACCTCCAGAAGTCTTTCCCCTTTAAGCTCACACACAAACGTATGAGCACGCCTTTATTCTCAATGCTGACGTTATTCCAAATATTTTGTATTTATCCTCAATATTTTTGAATTATTCTAAATATTCTAAATTTATTCTCAATATTTTCTAATATTTTTTTATATTTTGAATTTTCTTTTTAATATTTTGAATTTATTCTTAATATTTTTGAATTTATTCTCAATATTCTGAATTCATTCTAAATATCTTCAATTTATTTTCAATATTTTAACTTTATTAAAACCACTTATAATGTATTCCCACGTTTTTCTATGTATTCTCAATATTTTAAATTCATTCAAATCATTTTGAATGTATTCTTAATATTTTTACTTCATTCAAACCATTTTTACTTTATTCTCAAAAAACCCAAAACTCTTCAGTGACGACGTCGTCGAGGTCACATCTTGTGTTCATTTCAAGAATAAATACAAGCTTCAAACGATACTAGGACTTTTAGATAAGTGCCAAGAAGTAGATTTATTTGAATATATATATTTATATGTATACTGTAGATATATATGTGGTAAAGCTGTCGCGCCAATAGCCTAAGCTTGTAAAGGTTGAGCTCCACCAGCTCAGAGTCGAGGGTTTAATTCCCGCTCGGCTCCACGTTTCCTGTCCGCTCTCAAAATATATTAAAAAAAGAGAATGCCAAAAAATACTAATGTAAAAAACATGCTGGGAGCCCCCACCTGCGTGCTCTGGATGGGGATCTGCAGCAGCAGCGCCAGGTCGGTGTAGTCGAAGGTGTCGTCCAGCGCCAGCAGGGCGCCGTGCACGCCGCTCTCCCGCAGGTTGTCCCCGTACTCCTTGAGGCCGATGGCCTGCACCCAGCACATCACGCGCTCGTTGGACCACACCATCACGTCTGAGGGGGGGGGGGGGGAGAGAGACAGAGAGAGAGAGAGAGAGAGAGAGAGCTGTTTTACACATGCTGCACGTCTGAGGGGGGGTGACGTGATGAGTGAAGTGTTCTGATTCATCCTCAGACAGCTTCAGACGAACCCCCCCCAAATAAACTCACTCATTCTAGGAGGGGGGGGGGGGGGGGGGTTCCCCCGCCGAGATGAACGGATGGTGAATGTGCAACATGTGCACCCGGAGGTGGGAGAGCGAGAGTGTTTTGGGTTCTTAGTTTAACGACCGAGCCTGTTGACATTTATGTAATCGTCATCCGGCCATACCAGAACCCAGGGGGGTTCTGTGGGTCTGAGGGTCTGAGGGGGGGGTCTGAGGGTCTGAGGGGGGGGGGGGGCTGTGGGTCTGAGGGTCTGAGGGGGGGTCTGAGGGTCTGAGGGGGGGGGGCTGTGGGTCTGTCAAATCTTCCTAACTTACGGTTAATGAGTTTACGACAAATCATTTTTTTTCTGCCTCGTTAAAAATAAAAAAGTAAAAAACAGTAAAACAGCTTCAACTATTAATAGATATACGATGGGAAGCAGGAGAACGGTTCTCTCTAGTGTTCTCACGGTTCTCTCTATTGTTCTCACAGTTCTCTAAAGGGTTCTCCCAGTTCTCTCCATGGTTATCACGGTTCTCTCCATTGTTCTCCCCACGGTTCTCTCGGTTCTCCCCATGGTTCTCACCTTTGTTGTGGTGCACGCTCTCCTGCCTCCTCCTCTCCAGCTCCTTGCGGTCGTAGTTGAGGCGCTTCAGGCACATGATGCCGTAATGCAGGCTGACCCTGGGGGGGAGGAGCCAACGAGGGAAGGGGGAGGGGCCAAAGAGGGGGAGGGGCGGGGTTAACCTTCACTCTCACCTGCACACTCCTCCACCGTTCCCCCACAATGCAACAGCTGCGACCTCCTTCAGCTCAGACGGAGCTGAACAAAGCTGGCGTCTCCCCGACAGGACCTCTCACTACGCGTCTTTTAACGCCTCGGCGGTTCAGACAAAGAGCGCCGCTGACGAGGAGACAGCGCCAACGCCAACGCACGCGATGCGGCGAGAGCGGGCACGCAGAGGCCTCCTCCTCCTCCTCCTCCTCCTCCTCCTCCTCCTCCTCCTCCTCCTCCCGTACCGGTGGAAGCTGTCCACCATCTTGAGCTGGCCCCTCAGCTCCTTCTTGGTCAGGTGGTCCAGCATGCGGGCGTCCACCAGCGACTCCATGAAGTAGGAGCGGTACAGCGGCAGGCCGAGGCTGGGCAGCCAGTCGTTGCCCACCCACTCGTGGTTCATGTCCCCGTAGGCCAGGATCTGGAGGGGGAGGAGCCAAGGGGGGGGGGGGGGGCATCAGGGTTCTTGCCTTAAGGTCAGTTAAGGTCACCGCCACATACGGAGAATACTAACTGAGAGATGTGGAGGACTTCTTATGATAATCTTTTTTTTTATGACACATTTCTCTGGAAGTTGTTTTCTTGTATTTGACTTTCAAACATTTAAAAAGAGGAACGCTGAACGAGAGGCAAGATGTGTTTCATTATGCTCACATACTGAGAGTCGTGTTGGTGAATCACACACACTGGAAATACTGTCAATAGCCATAATATATATATATATTCTCATAATTTTGACATGTTTGGATTAACAAAATGATTAAATAAGGGCTATTAAAGATATATAAATAAGATCCTGTGTAAAGAAACCTTCAGGATTTAGAATTTAGAGAAAACAGCCTCACTGACTGACATTAAGACATCAAATTATTATTTGTATTGTTGTGTTTTGTAATGTTTTAATGTGCAAAAGAGGCATTAATGGTAACTTTAGGAGAACATCCACGAATCCAAACAGACGTCGTAAAATAAACACCTGAATGTTTGTTTCGCCAAGGCTATTAAAGATATATTAATAAACTCCTTTTGTAAAATTACATATATTTTGAAGACACAATTAAACACGACTGACATTAAAACAGTTATGATTTTAATTTTTAATTTTTCTGAAATAGTTTAAATGTGCAAATGAGGCTTTATTGGTAACTTTTGGTGACTTTGAGGAGAAATCAAGTCGTAAAATAAACACCTGAACGTGTGTTTCCATGTCTGCATGAACACAACATTTAAATAAGGGATATTAAAGATATACTCATATACTTCTCTTTAAAAAAAATAAGTTAAAATTTAAAGAAATCTGCCTTTTGCAAAAAGACACCATGAAACTTCCTCAGTTATTATTTGTTTTGTTATGTTTAAATGTGCAAATGAGTCATTATTTAGGAAAAAATCAAGAAAAGCAAACGGACAACGTCGTAAAATAAAAACCTGAAAGTGAATTTTTAATCAAATTCAAGCAAAATGTACTGGAGCGTTAAATAAAACGATTCATTCCTCACCTGATCCCAGCTGAACTCTTTGAACTCCTGCAGAGCGAAAGAGAGAGAGTGAAAGAGAGAGAGAGAGAGAGATATGTGGAGGTGGAGAGGGGAAGAGGGGAAGAGGGAGCAGGGGAGGAAGGATGGAGAGATGATGGAGGTGAAGCAGAGGAGGAGAAGGAGCAGGAAATGAGGACAAAAGGAAGGAAGGAAGTGTGTTAGTGAACGGGTTAATTAGCTGGAAGCAGTTCACACTGAAACAGGAAGAGGGGAAGAAGAAAGACGCTCGACTGAGAGAGAGAGGGAGGGAGAGAGAGAGAGAGAGAGAGACGTCAACATGATTCAGACCAGACGCTAAAAATAATAATTCAAAAATAATGACATAAAAAAAAATGGTATGTGTGTGTGTGTGTGTGTGTGTGTGTGTGTGGCACTAACCGGAGGCTTGGTGGCTGCGTTCAGGGACTCCATCTCAGCGTGGGTCATCCACACGTTGCTGGTGGACTGTGAACCAGAGGGAGAGAAGTGAAGTTACCACGACCACAAGCGACGCCGAGGAACAACAAATAAACCCGTAAATATTCGTTGGATATTTTGTGACTTTATCTCGACATCGAAAACGCCGCCGCGCCGCCGCGCCGCCACGCCGCCACGCCGCCACTCCGCCACTCCGCCGCCGCCGCACGTGCAACACTTTTACGACATTTCTCTGTCGACATCTGGTTAGTTTTTTTGTCGCCTTGTGAGAGAACGCACACATTCTGGGGTTAAAAAGTTCCTTTCGTTGCCAACTTTTTGTTACGAGGTGAAAAAGGTGGAACTTTTTTTTTTTATCGAGGGCCGTTTTCTGTTTTCTGTCCATCAGCAGCGGGAAAAAAATTAAAAATACACTCCTATTGTTTTTTAATGACGTTTGACATTCATCACATGGGGAGGCCTTTCATGCTTCAACTTCATGTGGAATTAAACAGATCTGCGCGGTTATTAGTCCCCCGACAGGGGGCGTTGACATTTCACCTCATCGCACACACACACACACACACACACACACACACACACACACACACACCTGGTCCAACATGGACCTCATACGGCAGCATCAAAGCCGTTTATTAAAGTCTCTGCATCTGGAGAAATAAAAGAACTGCGTGGGTGGGGTTAGGTGGGGGATGGGTGGGGTTAGGTGGGGTGGGTGGGGGTCTGCAGTACTCACGGAGCGCGTGCTGGCCGGCGCCGACGGGCTGGTGAGGGACACCATCTCCTGGATGGCGAGCCGCAGCTTGAGGCGGTGCAGCGGGTTGCTGATGCCGATCTCCCTCTGGATCTCCGTGTCCGACAGGTTGGCCATGATGGCGCCGCTCTTCACGTTGGCGCGGCACGCCGCCACGTACCACGCCGGCATGCCCACCCACAGCTGGAGGGGGGGGGGGGGCAATCCAAAAAGAAGGGAGGGGAGTTGCGAGAGAGGAAATGAAAAACGGCGCCTCGTGGATTGGAGGAAGAGGAAAATACTCTTAAAGTTAATTATTTAAACGCAATTTAATAAAAATATTTAAAAAGGTAGAACATGCAGAAGATGAATCCCCCGTAGGAGAGTTACTCTACGTGATGTAAAGCATTCTACTGTTATTTATTATTATTATTATTATTATTATTATTATTATTATTATTATTATTGTAGTATTTAGTGAATAATAGTGGAGATCATTCTGTGAGTCAGAGTGAAGCACCGGGAACGAGGAGAGAGGAGAGAGGAGAGAGGAGAGGAGGGAGGAGAGAGGAGAGAGGAGAGAGAGGAGGCCGAGGAGAGAGGAGAGGAGAGGAGAGAGGAGAGAGGAGGAGGAGGGAGAGAGGAGAGAGGAGAGGAGAGAGGAGAGGAGGGAGGAGAGGAGGAGAGGGGAGGGGAGGAGAGAGGAGAAGAGAGGAAAAGAGAGGGGGAGAGGGGAGAAGAGAGGAGAAGAGAGAGGAGGAGAGGAGGAGAGAGGAGGAGAGAGGAGAGGAGAGGAGAGAGGAGAGAAGAGAGGAGAGAGGAGGAGAGAGGAGGAGAGAGGAGGGAGGAGAGGAGAGAGGAGAGAGAGGAGAGGAGAGAGGAGAGAGGAGAGAGGGAGAGGAGAGAGGAGAGAGGGGAGGGGAGAGGAGAGAGGGAGAGGAGAGGAGAGAGGAGAGAGGGAGAGAGGAGAGAGGAGAGAGGAGGAGAGGAGAGAGGGAGAGGGAGAGGAGAGGAGAGGGAGAGAGGAGAGAGGAGAGGAGGGAGAGGGAGGAGGAGAGGAGAGGGAGAGGAGAGAGGAGAGAGAGGAGGAGGAGGGAGAGAGAGGAGAGAGGAGGAGGGAGAGGAGGAGAGGAGAGAGGAGAGAGGAGAGAGAGAGAGAGAGGAGGAGAGAGAGAGAGGGGAGAGAGGGAGGAGAGGAGAGAGGAGGAGAGGAGAGGAGAGAGAGGAGAGGAGAGAGAGGAGAGAGGAGAGGAGAGAGGAGGGAGGAGAGGAGAGAGGGAGGAGAGAGAGGAGAGGAGAGAGGAGAGAGGAGAGGAGAGAGGAGGGAGGAGGAGAGAGGAGAGGAGAGGAAGAGGAGAGAGAGAGGAGGAGGAGAGGAGAGAGAGAGGAGAGGAGAGAGGAGGAGCCAGGAGACCACCGGGAGAGGATGCAAAGGGAGAGGCCTTGATTTACAAGGAGATGCCTAGGAAGAGGAAGAGGAAGAGGAAAGAGGAACAGGAAGAGGGAGAGGAAAGAGGAAGATGACAAGAAAAGAGGAAGAAGGTAGCAGAAAAATGAAGGAAGAGGAAAGAGGAAATATGGAAGAGGAAAGAGAAAGAAGGATGAGGAACGAGGAAGAGAACAGAGAAAAGAGGAAGAGGAAAGATGAAAGAGAAAAGAGCAAGGAAAAAAGAGGAAGAGGAAAAATGGAAAAGGAAGAGGACATAGGAAGAAGGAAGGAGGTAGAGGAAAGAGGAAAGAGGAAGAAGGAAGAGGAAAAAGGAAATAGGAAAGATGAAGGAGGAAGAAGGAAGAGGAAAGAGGAAGAAGGAAGAGGAAAGAGGAAGAAGGAAGAGGAAAGAGGCAGAACGAGGAGGAAAGAGGCAGAAAGAGGCAGAACGAGGAGGAAAGAGGCAGAAAGAAGAGGAAAGAGGCAGAAAGAGGAGGAAAGAGGAAAGAGGAGGAGTGTTACTCCTGGGCCTCCCAGCAGGAGGTGATCATTCTGAAGTTCTTCTTAGTTCTCAGACTTCTTCTTGCTCCTCCGGTCTTTGTCCGCCGGGCCCAGCGTCCCCGTCTTGTTCAGCCCCATCGCGTCTCCGGCCGCCGTCTCCTCCGAGGGCGTGGACGCTGGGGGGGGGGGGGGGGGTCAAAGGTCAAAGGTCAAAGGTCAAGCGTCAAGCCAACGAAACCGATAACCCGGAAGGTGACGGCGGGCGCCGCGGTTACCGAGGGAGGCGGAGCCTTCGCGGCCCGGTTGGCCCATCCGGCCTTTCTCCTTCTTCCCGAAGAGACGACCGATGGACGACTTGATGCTCTTCTTCCTGCTCGACTTATGGAGGGAGTCCTGACTGCTGTGGGAACTACTGCCGTCCACCGAGAGGCTGGAGGAGGAGGAGAGGAGGAGGAGGAGGAGGAGGAGAGGAGGAGGGGGAGGAGGAGGAGAGGAGAGGAGGAGGAGGAGGAGGAGAGGAGGAGAGGGAGGAAGAGAGGGAGGAGAGGAGGAGAGGAGGAGGAGGAGGAGGAGGAGAGGAGGAGAGGAGGAGGGGAGGAGAGGAGGAGGAGGAGGAGGAGGGGAGGGGAGGAGGAGAGGAGGAGAGGAGGGGAGGAGGGGGAGGAGAGGAGGAGAGGAGAGGAGGAGGGAGGAGGAGAGAGGGAGAGGAGGGAGGAGGGGAGAGAGGAGAGGGAGGAGGGGGAGAGGGAGGAGGAGGAAGAGGGGGGGGGGGAGGAGGAGGAGGAGAGGAGCAGGGAGGAGAGGAGGGAGGAGGGAGGAGGGAGGAGAGAGGAGGGGGAGAGGAGAGGAGAGAGGGGAGGAGGAGAGAGGAGGAGAGGGAGGAGGAGGGAGAGGAGGAGGGGAGGAGGAGAGGAGAGAGAGAGGGGAGAGGGAGGAGGAGGGGAGGGAGAGAGGGAGGGAGGAGGAGAGGGGAGGAGAGAGGGAGGAGGAGAGGGAGGAGAGGAGAGGAGAGGAGGGGAAAGGAGGGGAGAGGAGGAGGAGGAGGGGGAGAGGAGGGAGGAGAGGGAGAGGAGGAGGGGAGGAGGAGGAGGGAGGAGGAGGAGGGGAGGAGGAGAGGAGAGAGGAGGAGGGAGGAGAGAGGAGAGAGGAGAGAGGAGGGGGGAGGAGAGGAGGAGGAGAGGAGAGAGGAGGAGGGAGGAGGAGAGGGGAGGAGGAGGAGGAGAGGGAGGAGAGGGGGGAGGAGGGAGAGGAGAGGAGAGAGGGGAGGGAGGAGGAGAGGAGGAGGGGAGGAAGGGGGGGGGGAGGGGGGGGGAGGAGGGGAGGGAGAGGAGGAGGAGGAGAGGAGGAGGGGAGGGGGAGGAGGAGGAGAGGAGGAGGGGGAGGAGGAGGAGGGGGAGGAGGAGGAGAGGAGAGGAGGAGCAGGGGGAGGAGGAGGAGAGGAGAGGAGGGGGAGGAGGAGGAGAGGAGAGGAGGAGAGGAGGAGAGGAGAAGAGGAGGAGAGGGAGAGGAGGAGAGGAGGAGGAGAGGAGGAGCAGGAGAGAGGAGCAGAAGGAGAGGAGTTCATGAGGCCTGCAGGAGGCCGTCGACCTCTGACCTCTGATCCTTACCTGCGGTACTCCCGCGGGTCGTCGAGCATCCCCCCCGGGTGGGTGAGAGTGGTACGGTCCAACCGCAGGGCGCGAGGCGTGGAAGGAGGCGTGGAGTCGAGCAGAGCGAGGGAGCGGTCCTCCTCTTTGCTGTTCTGGAGGAGAAGAGACAACAGATAATTATCAACAGAGGAAAGAGGGAGAGGGAGGGAGAGGGAGAGAGGAAAGAGGAAAAGAGAGAGAACAGTTGAAGAGGGAGGGAGAAAGAGGATGAGGGAGAGGAAATTGGAAAAAGGGTATAGGACACGGAAAGAGGACGAGGAAATAGGAAGAGGAAAGTTGAAAGAGGAAGATGAAGAGCGAAAAACAAATGTAATTTCTTTTCATTATGATTCTTCTCATGATTATTTCCACGCTCTTTCCACGTTCCCCCCCCCCCCCTCCAGTGTCCTCGTGACCTCGTGACCTCGTGACCTCACCTGTCGCTCCGTCTCGCGGGCCGGGGAGCGAGGCAGCCGCGGGGTGGAGCGCCCGGAGCTGGGCGGGGAGGGGGAGGCCAGGGTGGAGGAGGTGATGGAGCAGGGGATGAAGCCCCGCCCCCCCGCGCCGTCCCTCCCCAGGGAGGACGGCGGCTCCAGGGCCACGCTGACCCGGCTCTCGATCTCCTCGGCCCGCAACTCCGTGTTCTCCTTCTCCTCCTGGATGAGTCTGGGGGGGGGATAAAAGAGGAGGTGTGGATGATGAACGGATCCCAAAGAAGAAGACCGGAGGAAGACGAGCGCATTCCTTTTTTTTTTGGATTCTCATCGTCGTTAGCGTAGCTTAGCATAAAGACTGGAAACGAAGGGAAACAGCTAGCATGGCCTTCGAACGAGACCATTGGAGAGGAGATCGGCTCTAAAACTAAATATATAAATAAATATATATTTATATATATATATATATATATAAATAAATATATATATATATATATATAAATATATATATATATATAAATATATAAATGAATATATATATATATATATATATATATATATAAATAAATATATATATATATATAAATAAATATATATATATATAAATAAATATATACATATATAAATAAATATATATATAAATAAATATATACATATATAAATAAATATATATATATATATATATATAAATATATAAATAAATATATATATATATATATATTTATATATTTAGTTTTATTGATTCCCCAGAAACTCCTGCAGCTCAGACCCCATCGGGGCCAGACCCAGACCTGCAGACCAGACCAGGACCCTTTGGGACCAGGAGAGGTTCTCTGAGGGACCCTGGTCCCCGAACCAAATCAAGATGAAAGTTCTTAATAGTCGCTTAATAAAAACGCTCCTGGACTTCCACTTAAAGCTGAGCGTTGGCCTCGTGCTCCGGCAAACGCTCTGAGTGTACTTCAAAGGCAGGGGGCGGGGCCTACTTGATCTCCTTGTTGATGGCCTCCAGCTGCTCCTGCAGCATGATGGCGAGCGTCTGCACGTCCGTCTGCCCGCTGGGGGACAGCAGCTCCGAGCCGAAGCGCCGCTCCCCGTCCTCGTCCTCGTCGTCGGAGGCGCCCCCGTCCAGGCCGGAGCCCAGCAGGGCGCCGCCGTCCCAGTCCGGGTACTGGACGCACAGAGCGGCGCCGTGGCTCTGCAGCGGGGGGGAGAACGTTTTGTCACGTTGCGTCAGGAATGTGTGTGTCGTGTGTTTTATTTTGTGTTTTTAGAGCCTCACCTTGGCCGACTCGTCCCTGCCGGAGCTCCAGCGGGCGCGGTGGCTGCGGCGGACGAGGCCGCCGGCGGAGGACGCCACGCCGAACGAGTCCAGGTAGGAGGTGGAGCCGGTCGGCAGCGAGCCGCAGCCGTGGGAATACCGGAGCTCCAGAGCGCTGCCCGGGAGAGAGCGGCTGGAGAGGGGAGACACACACACACACACGCACACACACACACACACACACACACTGTGTTAGAGCGTTCCCCATCGACGAGTTCACAGGAGGCCTGCAGGTGAGAAAGTGCTAATTGGATATGTGTATGTGTGTGTGTGTGTGTGTGTTTGGGCACCAAGTCAAGCGAGTGTGAGCGTGAGGCCGCGTGTCTGGGAGCGCCAACAGATTTATATCTACGACGTCTGAGAGATAAGAGACTCTGAGAGAGAGAATTATCTCTCTCTCTCTCTCTCTCTCTCTCTCTCTCTCTCTCTCTCTCTCTCTCTCTCTCTCTCTCTCTCTCTCTCTCTCTCTCTCTCTCTCTCTCTCTCTCTCTCTCTCTCTCTCTCTCCCCCCCCCCCCCCTCTGGTTTATAAATGGCCCTCACCTGGAGTAGGAGCCCGGTCGGGCTCTCAGCTGGTCTAACTCCAGCTGAAGACGCTCCAGCTCCACGATCAGCTGGTCCTGAGGGAGGAGAGGGAGGAGGTGACTAAGGAGGTGACTGAGGAGCTCAGAGGTGGATGAGGAGGCGACTGAGGAGGTGTATGAGGAGGTGCATGAGGAGGTGTCTGAGGCACCTTGTTGGCCAGCAGGTCGTCCTGCAGCTTCTTCATGTTGGAGAGCTCCTCAGAGAGAGAGTTCTGGAGGAGGAGGAGGAGGAGGAGGAGGAGCGTTAGTCACTTTACATGAAGATGTTCCTCCTCTTCATCAGCTGAACTATGACATCATCGTTATGTCCAACATTCAGCGGTAAAACAACTCTAACCTGAACAGTTAAAGTTATCCCTGAAGTTATTGAAGCTTGTTCTCTCTCTCGTTCTATCTCTCTCTCTCTCTCTCTCTCGTTCGCTCTCTCACTATTGTTCTCTCCTTCTCTCTCCCTCTCATTCTCCCGTTCTCTCTCTCAAAGCTGCACGGGGACGAGGGAATCCTATTTCCAACCAGATTTTACGTCCCCAAGACTTTCGCTTTACAGTAAACTAAAGATGCTTTTATTTTGAAACTCTGGCCAGGAAGTGCCCGTCACCTTCTCCTCCAGCGCCGCCATGCGCTCCTTGAGGTGCAGCTGCAGCCGCTCGTTGGACTCCGACAGCAGCTTGTCCACCGTGTCCGACAGGCGCTTGTTGTGCTCGTCGTTCATCCGCTCCCTCTGCCTGGCCTGGGGGGGGGAGAGAGAGAGAGAGAGAGAGAGAGAGAGAGAGAGAGAGAGAGAGAGAG
>CM070091.1:17923876-17931376 GCA_036178185.1 Liparis tanakae | reverse complement strand
AGCCGGTACCTGTCTGCACATGAGGGCCAGCCTCTCCTTCAGCTGACCCAGCTCCGACCTCTGGCGCTCGATCTCGCTCTCTCGCTGGCGGTCCACGTCGCCGTCGCCGTCCAAGATGGCCGACGACGGTCCGTTGGGAAGCCGCTGAACCCGAGAGAGAGAGAGAGAGAGAGAGAGAGAGAGAGAGAGAGAGAGAGAGAGAGAAAGGGATCGGCTTTTCATTTCTTTAACGAGGCGATGAACACTGTGGATAAAGTTCGCCGCGGGGCAGATTTCAAAATAAATGTCTGAGCCAAAGAAGAAACAACTCAATTACGGAGGAGAAACTTCAAGGTCGTTCTCCCGTAACGGTTAAAGATCAAGACCAGACGCCTTTAAAAATAAATTACAATACGTAAGAAAAACACCATTTACTCCCGATGGATTACTGGAGGATTAAAGCCATTACGACATTCCAAGATGGCGCCGGCAGCCTCCTCCCGTCTGAGTGCTCTCTGGCTGGAGGCCACGGCGCTCCGACATAAACCCATCAAAGCCTCCGCGCGGCGGCCGGAGGCGGCGCCGGCTCCTGGCTGCCGCTTGAGAGAAGAAGCGATATGAAGACAGAGCGGACGCGCCGCATCCCGATCTCCAGGTTCACGCCGCGAGGCGCCGGCGCCCGCGCCGTGAACCTGGAGGACGTCCGCGGCCTCGTGGCGAGCGGCGCCGAGTATCTACCGAAGGCCTCCGCTCACACGTGGCAGCAGTTTGTTATTATGATACACACGTGTCTTTGCTGTTTCAGGTTTGATTTCATTACGAGCGACGGTCACGCCACGGACCGCCGGGCGTTTCATCCGGGAGGCGGCCGGCGGTCGTTTCTGTTTCTGGTTCCAAACAGCCGTGACCTCCCGTGACCTCGGGGAGACGTCTGCTCAGCAGGAACCAATAGAGAGGCGGGGCTTAGGGAGCTGGACGGGTCCTGGTCACAAAACGTGTTCAACGTGTGTGGAGGGGGGGGGGGGGGGGGGCTGGTCTGATTGATCCCGTCACAAGAAAAAAAATTCTAGTTTCTTTTTTGAATAAAGTTCAAAAGAGAATAAAAGAAGATAAAAGACAATAAATGACCCCCCCCCCATCACAAATTATCCCAAAATGAGTCTCTCGCCCATGTGACTTCATCCGAGAGAGAGACTCAATGGATGGCGCCCGGTGAGCGCAGCATCAAACTAAATGTTCACTTTTTAATGTTTAAAAGAATAATTAAATACGACACATCGATATGACTTTTAATTCAAATATTTAGGAAATATTTTACAATTACTTTTTATTCTCATTTTTTTAACATGATTTTTCATTTTAATTTGTTTCACTATACCTTTTTATTCACTTTTTTTTATACATACTAATTCATAACTTATTATTTACTTTTTAAAATATATTAATCTATAACTTATTATTGACTTTTATATATATACTATAATATATGTATATATATAAATATATATATATATATATTATACTATAACTTTTAATTCACTTTTTTTAACATACTAATCTATAACTTATTATTTACTTATATATATATATATATATATATATACATATATATATATATATATATATATATATTATACTATAACTTTTAATTAAAAATGTTTTAACATACTAATCTATAACTTTATTCACATTTTTTCAGATACTAAACTATTACTTTTTATTACTTTTTTTTCACATGACTTTTATTGACATTGCTTAGCGTACTACTAACTAGCGTTAGCGTGCTAGCGTGCTAACATGCTAATATGAGGATGGAGAGCGGGAACCTTCGAGACTCCGAAAGAAATAACAAGGTTCCTGTTACCTCTTTGCCCTCCAGGCCCTGCTGCCGCCGCTTGATCTGTTCCCTGAGAGACACGACCTAGAACCACAGGGGAACCGTCAGGAGGGGAACAGTCAGGAGGGGAACCGTCAGGAGGGGAACAGTCAGGAGGGGAACAGTCAGGAGGGGAACAGTTAGGAGGGGGGGGGCAGTTAGGATGGGAACAATTAGGAGGGGGGGGACAGTGAGGAGGGGGAACAGTTAGTAGGGGGAACCGTCAGGAGGGGAACAGTTAGGAGGGGAACAGTTAGGAGGGGAACCGTCAGGAGGGGAACAGTTAGGAGGGGAACAGTCAGGAGGGGAACCGTCAGGAGGGGAACAGTTAGGAGGGGAACAGTCAGGAGGGGAACCGTCAGGAGGGGAACCGTCAGGAGGGGAACAGTTAGGAGGGGAACAGTCAGGAGGGGAACAGTTAGGAGGGGAACAGTTAGGAGGGGAACAGTCAGGAGGGGAACAGTCAGGAGGGGAACAGTCAGGAGGGGAAGAGTTAGGAGGGGGGACAGTGAGGAGGGGGAACAGTTAGGGGGAACCGTCAGGAGGGAACCGTCAGGAGGGGAACAGTTAGGAGGGAACGTCAGGAGGAGGAACAGTTAGGAGGAACAGTTAGGAGGGAACCGTCAGGAGGGGAACAGTTAGGAGGGGAACAGTCAGGAGGGGAACCGTCAGGAGGGGAACAGTCAGGAGGGAACAGTTAGGAGGGGAGGGAACAGTTAGGAGGGGAACCGTCAGGAGGGGAACAGTTAGGAGGGGAACAGTTAGGAGGGGAACCGTCAGGAGGGGAACAGTTAGGAGGGGAACAGTTAGGAGGGGAACCGTCAGGAGGGGAACAGTTAGGAGGGGAACAGTTAGGAGGGGAACAGTCAGGAGGGGAACCGTCAGGAGGGGAACCGTCAGGAGGAGAACCGTCAGGAGGGGAACCGTCAGGAGGAGAACCGTTAGGAGGGGAACCGCCAGGAGGAGAACCGTCAGGAGGGGAACCGCCAGGAGGCGCAGGGCGAGGAGGCCCGTGGACTCACCTCCTGCGAGGAGGTGTGCAGCTCCTCCTCCAGCGACGCCACGCGCTCCAGCGCCACGCGGAGCCGCTCGCGGACCTTCTGGTCCAGAGCCTTGTGGTGCTCGAACAGAGACTTCAGCGCCTTCAGAACCTCCACCTCACTGGACTGGTTCTGACGCTTCACCACCGTCATCCTCAGGCTGCGCTCATGACGGGACACCAGGAACTCCAGGTGCTCCAGGAGCAGCTGAGGCAGGAGGAGGAGGAGGAGACGCAAGGAGGACCAGGAGGAGACAGGAGGAGAGACCGGAGGAGAGACACAAGGAGGAGACACAAGGAGGACCAGGAGGAGACAGGAGGAGACACAAGGAGGACCAGGAGGAGACAGGAGGAGAGACACAAGGAGGACCAGGAGGAGACAGGAGGAGACACAAGGAGGACCAGGAGGAGACAGGAGGAGGACCACAGTGAGACACACTTAAACCATACATTTAACAAATTAAAGAAGGGAATGGAAGTAGTGACATCGTCAGGTGATGGAGGTGGAGTGATGGAGGGGGAGTGATGGAGGGGGAGTGACGAAGGGGGAGTGACGAAGGTGGAGTGATGGAGATGGAGTGATGGAGGTGGAGTGATGGAGGAGAAGTGATGGAGGTGGAGTGATGGAGGTGGAGTGACGGAGGTGGGAGTGATGGAGGTGAAGTGATGGAGGTGAAGTGACGGAGGTGGAGTGATGGAGGTGAAGTGACGAGGTGGAGTGATGGAGGTGGAGTGATGGAGGAGTGATGGAGGTGAAGTGATGGAGGAGTGATGGAGGTGGAGTGATGGAGGAGTGATGGAGGTGAAGTGATGGAGGTGGAGTGATGGAGGTGGGAGTGATGGAGGTGAAGTGATGGAGGTGAAGTGACGGAGGTGGAGTGATGGAGGTGAAGTGACGAGGTGGAGTGATGGAGGTGGAGTGATGGAGGAGTGATGGAGGTGAAGTGATGGAGGTGGAGTGATGGAGGTGGGAGTGATGGAGGTGAAGTGATGGAGGTGGAGTGATGGAGGTGGAGTGATGGAGGTGGAGTGATGGAGGTGGGAGTGATGGAGGTGAAGTGATGGAGGTGAAGTGATGGAGGTGGAGTGATGGAGGAGTGATGGAGGTGAAGTGATGGAGGTGGAGTGATGGAGGTGAAGTGATGGAGGTGGAGTGATGGAGGTAGGAGTGATGGAGGTGAAGTGATGGAGGTGGAGTGATGGAGGTGGAGTGATGGAGGTGGAGTGATGGAGGTGGGAGTGATGGAGGTGAAGTGATGGAGGTGAAGTGATGGAGGTGGAGTGATGGAGGAGTGATGGAGGTGAAGTGATGGAGGTGGAGTGATGGAGGTGAAGTGACGGAGGTGAAGTGACGGAGGTGGAGTGATGGAGGTGAAGTGATGGAGGTGGAGTGACGGAAGTGGAGTGAAGGAGGTGAAATGAAGGAGGTGGAGTGACGGAGGACACCCACCCGCGTGTTGCTCCTCTCCGCCTTCAGCTCTGAGATCTCCTCCTCTCGCTCCAGCAGATGCTCCCGACACACGTTCAGCTCCTTGGTCAGAACGGCGAACTCCTGCAGGACCACAAGGGGGCGCCGTTACACACACACACACACACACACACAGACATAGAGGACTCACACACACACAGGGGACTCACACACACACACACACAGACATAGAGGACTCACACACACACAGGGGACTCACACACACACACACACACAGGGGACTCACACACACACACAGGGGACTCACACACACACACACACACACACACAGACATAGAGGACTCACACACACACAGGTGACTCACGCACACACACACACACACACACACACACACACACATAGAGGACTCTCACACACACACACACACACACACAGGACTCACACACACACAAACAGAAATAACTCTCTCACACACACACACACACACACACACAGAAAGGACACACACAGAAAGGATTCACACTTACACACTCACACACTCTCTCACTCACACACTCCATGTTTCTCTCTGTCTGATTGATACGTTGGGAGAGAAAGTCTGAAACCAGGGAATGAGATGTGAGGGTCATGAGGTCACAAGGTCATGAGGTCATGAGGTCACGAGGTCATGAGGTCACAAGGTCATGAGGTCACAAGGTCATGAGGTCACAAGGTCATGAGGTCATGAGGGTATGAGGTCAAACACAGACACACACAAACACACACATAAACATGCACAGACACAAACACACACAAACACACACACACACAACGACGGCGCTGTGGCTGCGACAGGAAGCTCCTTCGTGGCGTCGGTCACCGGGAGACTTCAAATGTATCAACTCCAACAACCGGATCCAATGACCACGACACGGCCACGAGGAGCTGGGGGCGGAGCTGGAGGCGGAGCTAGAGGCGGAGCTGGGGGCGGAGCTGGAGGCGGAGCTGGGGGCGGAGCCACGTCTCAGGGCTCCAGACGCAGCGAGCCGGACTCCGGTTCCGTGTAACGCGGTCGTGATAACAACCGAGCGGTGTCCATGGCAACCTCACACACGGATGATGAGCGCTGAGTGCACGCTCACGTGCACACGCACACACACATGCACACGCACACTCACGTGCACACACACTGAGCAGCGAGCACTCGCCCGTGCGCTGATCGTCCTCTCTGCTCGGCTACACAACATCCACCGTGAATGTTCGCTACACCTACAAACACACACACACACACACACACACACACACACACACACACACACACACACATACACTCACACACACACTCACACACATACACTCACTCACTCACACACATGACACACACCGACCACGTCTGCTCTGGACCAATCACGTGTGTTTTTACAAAGTGCAAACGAGCCGAGACGACATTAACCAGGACCAGGACCGAGACCGAGACCGAGACCAGGACCAGGACCAGGACCAGGACTGAGACCAGGATCAGGACCGGGACCAGGACCGAGACCGAGACCATCTGAAGTTGGTCTGGGGTCCTGGTCTGGAGTCCTGGTCTGGGGTCCTGGTCTGGGGTCCTGGTCTGGGGTCCTGGTCTGGCGTCCTGGTCTGGGGTCCTGGTCTGGGGTCCTGGTCTGGCGTCCTGGTCTGGAGTCCTGGTCTGGGGTCCTGGTCTGGGGTCCCCCGATGACCTCACAGCCTGAGGCTGAGCCTCGTGGAGGAGGACGCTCTTCTGAAGAAGAGGATCGAGGAAGATCGAGGAGGGGAACGTGCAGATGGCGCGTTCCGGGCCCGACTGGACATCCCATAATAAGGACATCCCATAATAAGGACATCCCATAATACTCAGATTAATTCCAGAGGAGGCGGAGCGAGGAAGAAGTTCCCGCCGTTCCCCGACGCGCCTCTTTTTATTCGGGGGTCGCCGTCATTTTGGTTGATGCACATCATGACGTGATGTGCATCAACACACACACACACACACACACACACACACACACACACACACACACACACACACACACACACACACACACACACACACCCTGTCATGACACCACTAATACATTCTCTAGAAGCCGCCTCATTAGTATGCAGCAATATGCAAATGAGCTTGATTTGTTAGTCTGTGTGTTTCGTATCACCAGGTTTTGCTCTGTGTGTGTGAGAGTGTGAGTGTGTGTGTCTGTGTGTGTCTGTGTGAGAGTGTGTGTGTGTGTGTGTGTGTGTGTGTGTGTGTGTGCCATGCTGTCCTCTCCATCCATTTCTCTAGATTTTTCTCTCTTGGCAACGGCGAACGCAAAACAGACGAACTCACTGAACTCGACGGAGGACCGTCGCCACGCTGCAGGTGCTGCTGTGTGTGTGTGAGTGTGTGAGTGTGTTTCATGTGTGTGTGTCCTTGTGTGTGTTCTGTGTGTGTATGTTTCATATGTGTGTGTGCGTGTGTGTGCCATGTGTGTGTGTTTTGTGTGTGTGTTCTGTGTGTGTGTTTAATGTGTCTCTGTTCTGTGTGCGTGTGTTTTTATGTGAGTGTGTGCCATGTGTGTGTTTCATGTGTGCGTGTGTCCTGTGTGTGTATGCCATGCGTGTGTGTCAACTGTATGTGTCATGTGTGTATGTAGTGTGTATGTGTCATGTGTGTGTATCGTGTGTGTGTGTGTCATGTGTGTGTATAACGTGTGTGTGTGTGTGCTTCATGTGTGTGTGTCACACACAACACACACACACTCCTCAAAGACGACGTATTTCCGGGCTCAAGCAAAGATGGCGGCTTTGAATCTCAACAGGTGAACACATGGAGGAGGAGGAGGAGGAGGAGGAGGAGGAGGAGCAGGAGGAGGAGGAAGGAGGACCGGCCACGACGCTAACAGGTTAGCATCAATAATTCAAAGCGTTTCTCCGGCAGCACTTTTCAGATATCGAGCTCGGATGTTTCCACTCGGCTGATCAGACGTTCTGAAAAACACGTTACACAAGTTCCTGTCTTAGGGTTCAACATCGAGCTTCTATCTATGTTCTATCTATGTTCTATCTATGTTCTATTAATGTTCTGTTTATGTTCTATTAATGTTCTCGTGAGATCCTGAACCTCCGGAGGTTTTAGATTTGTTGTCATCTTTAAATTGTATTTAAATTTCCTTTCAGTGCGTTTCATTCACAGA
>CM070091.1:17801376-17918876 GCA_036178185.1 Liparis tanakae | reverse complement strand
AACAATGTGTCAGGATTCACGAGCCAATTCTGTCTGAATTTATACACATACACTCCCCCCAGCTCGTGGAACCCATCTGGATATGTGTGTCAGTGCAAATCGCGCGTGCGTGTGCGTGTGTGTGCGTGTGTGTGTGTGTGTGTGTGTGTGTGTGTGTGTGTGTGTGTGTGTGTGTGTGTGTGTGTGTGTGTGTGTGTGTGTGTGTGTGTGTGTGTGTGTGTGTGTGTGTGTGTGTGTGTGCAGACGTGCTGCACTAAGTGTGTATGGGCAGATTCTGCGGCGGCTCTGCAGGCAGGCTGTTCTGGGCCTCGGCTGCCGGGTGTTCGGCTGAGAGAAGAAGAAGAAGAAGAAGAGAAAGAGACACTGAGATAGAAGAAGAACATCATTTTTTAAACCCATTCGTCAGGTCTCACGCTGGCTCACCTTTATCTTCCACTTTCTGAGCCACTGGTTGGAAGTGCAGTTCTCCATTAGGACCCGCGGGGGGCTGCCCGTCCACCGCCTGCGGCCCCTTCTGCCTCTGGGACATTTCCAACACCGCCTGAAAGAGTCAAAACCAACGTTTGTATCATCATCTTCGATCCCATCATCCTACCCCCCCCCCCCCCCTCCCTCCCTCCCCAGTTACCTGCTGGTACTCTTTCCTCTGGGCCTCCAGGGCCTTGCCCCGCTCCTTCAGCAGATCCTGCTGCTGACGGAGGTTCTCCGCCTTCCTCTTCAGCTCCTCCTCTCGGTCCCGGAGGTCGACCTCGAAGCGCTGCAGCTCCTCCTCCGTGTACAGCGGGCTGGTTTCCAGCGTCTAATGGGAGCGCAGACATTTTATTATCATACAAAACACAACTCTACTGGGAGAGACATGCGTATGACGGCGTCCGCCGGCAAGTCCTCCGCGCCCGCGTTCGTATCTTCCGGCATATTTACAGACGCCCGTTTACGATCCAGGTATAAACTCGATTATCGGTTGAATCTGGAAAACGTTGAATAATTCTGATGCGTGGAATTAGAACAAAGTGAGACCTCCGCTGCTTCCTCCATCGGTGCTCCAGGCGACATTAACGCAGACCGAGCGTGGCGCGTTGCATTGTGGGTATTGTAGGCTTCCCCGGGATTTGAACCCACAACCCTCGTCCCCCCTCCTCACCTCCCACTCTTTGGTATTACTGAACTCCTTCTTCTCCGTGGACTTGAGGAACTCCTCCATCGTCACCAGGCGGTCCTTGTTGGCGTCCACCTGGTAACCACGGAGACGGGACTCGGTAAATTCGGGCCACAGAAAGTTATTTAAAGGACGTCGTCGAGCCTCACGTTCTTCATCACGTGCTCCCTCATCCTCAGACGCTCCTCCTCCATCTCCATCATGTCGTCCTCCTCGTTCTTGGCGTTGTAGACTTTCTCCAGCTGGCGGAACAGAAGATGAAGAAGACGAAGATGAAGATTGTCACTCTTTGATGTCTGAGCCACTTTTAATGAGTTTACTTGTTAAAATGTTGAGTTTTGGGTTCTTTACCTCCTTCGTGAAGAGCGCCTCCAGCTCCTGCTCGTCCAACACGCCGTCCTCATTGGTGTCTGGGGGAAGAGGAGGAAAATGAGGAAGAGGAGGAGGAAAAGAAAGAAGAGGAGAAGAAAATGAGAAAGAGGTGGAGGAAGAAGGAGGAAAATGAAGAAAATGAGGAGAAGGAAAGGGAAGAAAATTAGGAAGCAGGAGGAAGAAAATGAGGAAGGAAGATGAGGAAAAGGAAGAAAATGAGGAAGAGGAGGAAGAACACAAGGAAGACAAAAATAAAGAAAGGGAAAGAAAGACAATGAGGAAGAGGAATACAATGAGGAAGAGGAAAAGGAGGAATAAGAAGAGGAGGAAGAAAATAAAGAGAATGAGGAGGGAGAAGAGAAAGAAAAGGGGGGAAAGGAGGAGGAGGAAAAGAAAGAAAATGTGGAAGAGGAGGAATAAAATGTCGAAGAGGAAAATAAATAAAATGATGAAGAGGAGGGAAAGGAATTAAACGAAGAAGAGGAGGATGTATTCCCATCCCTTCACGCCGGGACAGAGAGTCACGCGATGAAGAGGAGGGTCGCTCACCGTGCAGCTTGAAGAAGGTTTTGGGGTTGAACTCCTGGGGGTCCAGGCCGTCCGTCTCCTCCCACACCTCCCGCAGCTGAGCCACGCTGCCCTGGGGGGAGGAGGAGGCGCGTCAGGAGAGGGTCCAGGACCCCCCCCCCCCCCCCGGTTGGTACGTACCGGCGCGTTGACCTTGGGGTGCTGCCGGTGTTTGTCCTTCAGCTCCTGCATCCTCTTCTCCTCCCGCTCCCTCTTCTCCTGGTCTAGCCCCTTCAGGTACTCGCGCCGCTCGTGCTCCTTCAGCATCTCGTAGCGCTTGAACTCCTCGTGCCGCTCGGCGTCGTAGTTCTCCAGGTCCTTGGTGGCCTACACACACACACGCACGCACACGCACACGCACGCACACACACACACACACACACACTCTCTTGACCAATGGATTTCCATGACCTTTCCAATAATTTTCCAATAAATTTTTCATAACTTTAATGACTTTTCTATGACTTCTTTGAATGAGGTTTCCATGACGATTCAATGACTTTTCAATTACTATTTATATTTTTCAATTACTTTTCCATGACTTCTTTGAATTACTATTCCATGACTATTATTTTGACTTTTCCATAACTTTTCCAATCATTTTTCAATGACTTTTCCGTAACATTTCCATAACTTTAATGACTTTTCCATGACTATTATTTTGAATTTTCCATGAATCTTTCATTATTTTAAACCAAATTTCTATGACCAAACATTTTGTGAATATTTACCTTAAATTACACGAATGAATGAGACAATAGTTTGATTAAAAAGAATAAATATGTATGTAAATGTTTATTCTTTTTAATCAAATTGCGTAAATAAACGTATGCAACACATTTCCATGACTTTTTCAAAACCTTTGGGATTTAATGTCTTCAAGGACTTTTCCAGGACACACACACACACACACCCCCCCCTCACCGTGGTGATGAGCAGCTCCAGGTCTTTGGCCTCGAAGGTGTTCTGGTTCTGAGGGTCCAGATGTTCAAACTGCTTCAGCAGGGAGGCGTGGTCCATCTGCAGGCCTACACACACACACACACACACACACACACACACACACACACACACACACACACACACACACACACACACACACACACACACACACACACACACACACACACACACACACACACACACACACACACACACACACACACACACACACACACACACACACACACACACACACACACACACACACACACACACACACACACACACACACACACAGGTTTCATCATGTCCCACGCTCACTGAACACGTCGCTCTAACTCCATCCTCGCAATAAATCAACATGGCTGACTTTGCATTCTTGAGGATATTTTTTGAAGTAAAACATTTTGGACCATCTGTTTCGCTCGGGGAGAAATTCTGCTCCGCGTGAACGGATCTTACGCAACAATAGAATCGGCGACGTTGATGTGAGCGGCTGACGGCGAGCAGCTGGACGCGCCGGTCGTTTAGTTTCTGCTCCATCTGCTTACCTTCAAGTGTTTACCTCGGCTCACATCGACCACTCAGCAGATCAGGTGGAACTTCATTCGTTAAAACAATCTTTATTTATTTTTTATACAAAATAAGTGCTTTAACTAGTACACAATTTGGATTAAATAGAGTATTTCTCATTTATAAAACGATCTTTCTACATGTCAGGTTGAACATAATGTATGATTTTGTACATAACCCTGAATATTACTATTAATGTCTCTTTTTTGCTATGTCAACTATCTAATTGTTGTGTAACTGTTGATTAGCTAAATGTAATTTTTTGTAGAAATACAACAAAAAAAGTGCAGAAATATTAGTTTAAATATTAAACAATTTGGATTAAATCCAGTATTTCTTATTAATAAAATCGTATTTTAACATGTTATGTTTTATAAAGAAAAGAAACTTAATGCATGACCCTAAATATTAGTATTAATGTCTCTTTTTTCTACGCCAACCATCCAACTGTCGTGTAACTGTTGATTAGCTAAATGGATTTTCGGTATAAATAAAAAAAAAAGTGCAAATATATTACTTTAAATTACACAATTTGAATTGAATACAATATTTCTTATTAATAAAGGGATTTAAGTTTTAAGAAGTAAATAAACATAATCTATGACCCTAAATATTATTATCTTATGTCTCTTTTTGCTACGGCAACCATCTAATTTTACACTGGATGTCTTTAAATGAAATCTTAAGTAACCATCTCTGTAACCATGACTCCACCAGCCTCCACCGGGCCTCCACCAGCTCTCCACCAGCTCTCCACCAGGCCTCCACCAGCTCTCCACCAGCCTCCACCGGGCCTCCACCAGCTCTCCACCAGCTCTCCACCAGGCCTCCACCGGGCCTCCACCAGCTCTCCACCAGGCCTCCACCAGCTCTCCACCAGCTCTCCACCAGGCCTCCACCAGCTCTCCACCAGCTCTCCACCAGGCCTCCACCAGGCCTCCACCGGGCCTCCACCGGGCCTCCACCGGGCCTCCACCAGCTCTCCACCAGGCCTCCACCAGGCCTCCACCAGGCCTCCACCGGGCCTCCACCAGGCCTCCACCAGCTCTCCACCAGGCCTCCACCAGCTCTCCACCGGGCCTCCACCGGGCCTCCACCGGGCCTCCACCGGGCCTCCACCGGGCCTCCACCGGGCCTCCGGTCCACTCACTCTGCGTGTTGGTGCTGTCCAGCTTGGCCTTGAGCAGCATCCTGAGGCGAGACACCTCCTGGCGCTTCAGCTCGTCCAGGCGCGTCCTCACGTGGTGCCCGACCAGGTCCAGCTCCTTACTGAGGCGGCCGTTCTGAGGGGGGAACAGAACCGCGGTGAGACCAGGAGCCTCGCGGCGAGCCGGGGAGAACTGGCCGCCGACCTTGATGTCCTCCGTGTTCGCCGTCTGCAGTTTCTCCCTGAAGTGAGGGTCCGTCTCCAGAACCTCGATCACCTCCCTGAGGTACCGGTCATAGTACAGCCCGGTGTCCTGCGAGGGAGGGGGGGGGGGTTACTCAAAACGAGCCGGATCTCAACTTAAAGTACACGACAGGCGGCGTGCGGACGTTACCACGTTCTCCTCCGGCACGTCCGCTTTGGCCTGCTGGTGGTCCGCGCTGCGTTCGAGGGGCACCGACCGGACCCCGACGCAGACGGAGAGGAGCAGCAGCCAGCCAGGTGAGAGGTTCATCCTCCTTCAAAATAAAATGACGAAGGCGGTTAAAAGAAATTCTACAGAAACAAAAAAAGACATTTGTGTCTAATTCTGCTTTTAAATCATATTTATATGTATCATATTTATCATAATACGTCATATTTTCTTCTGTAACTGAACCAAGGCTGCTGGATTTGACCCGCGGGCTCCAGACGAGGACATTACGTCACACACTACTTATTCTCCACACGACCAGACCTTCATTTAAAGGGGCAGACACACTTTATATCCCACTAGGTTTTGTGTTATTATGTCAAAGATGACTCATCATGTTGGGGTTTTAGTGACGTAGGTTGGTGACTGGTGTAAATATTGTAAGCCTAAATTACCGAGAGACATGAAAGATTTGTAAAAAGTCTGATACTCTTATTTTCTTTAGACGTAAACAATAAAATCAGATCTCGGAGCTACAATTTTTGAGCAGGAAAAAAACTTATTTTGCACGTTGAATTAACATCTAACATTTAGTTTCAGACATAAGGAGCACTTATTATAATAAACAAGGTTTAATGAGGGTATCAGTCTTATAAAGGGTCGTTTCTGTCGCGAGAAAACCTAAAACTAGCTTAAAAACCAACACGGATGCGGATGAATTGAGGTCAAATCTTTCTATAACGTCATGTGTGACATTAAAACACGTGTGTACACGAATTGTTTCGCTTCTACGACATGTTAAACATTATAACGTCTTTAAAAGGTGGTTTAAAAAGGTGATACAGGCGAACAGGTACTAACAGTTAGCTGTGGCTAGCTACAGAAAACGGCCTCTACCTCCTTCCTTCACGGTGTTATATGAATCCGTCCTTTAAAAATCTACCGATATTAAAACGTACAATGAATAAATGTTGTTATAAACACACAATATAGTTCAGTTAACGGCCTCTTACCCTCACGAGCGTGTGTGATGTGCCTGATGCTCAAAACACGAACCGGAATTCCGCGTCGGATAAAATTGACGTCATGAAATTGCAGCACGTTATGATGCCTTCATGGACCGTGGGAGATAATGACAAATGTTTATTTCCTATTTTTGTGACACGTTTATTCGTACTACAGTCTGTAATAAGTCAGAAGGCCTTCAGCCAAAACATATGTGCTTTCATATGTGTCCATTTCAGGAGTAATTATGACTCATTGAAAAGTAGAGGAATATCAACGTAAGTGGAAGCTCAGAAGTACGACCCTATGAATAGTAAGTGAAGGCAGCATTTCCCCCATTTATAAGTAACACACGAAACGAGACACAAAATAAGTAAAAACACGTTTTAAACGTTTAATTGCTTTGAAAAATAGATCTGTTGTATATTTATTTCCGCACACAAATGGCAAGTTGAAATAAATTAGAAAAGAATCAACAAGTGCACGTGATAATAGTAATAACAATAACAACAACAATAATAATAATAACAATGATAATAATAATAATAATAATAATAATAATAATAATAATAATAATAATAATAAATTAAAGTTATAAATATTGTGCAACCCAAAAAATAACATCTATTGGCCTACAATAAAAATGAACATAAATAGATAATAGAAAATATGGCACATGCAACAAGAAATAAACAGATAGCTGCAAAATTGTTCACAAATAAATAAAGTTTAAAACAATAAATTAACAGTCACTCAATAAAATAATTTAAAATATCAAGACATGCCAGGGCACTTTGAGGTCGCGGTCAATTTACATCAGTTTGACTGATATAAACTGACTTTAAAGAACTTTTCTTTGTTGATTGCTTGAAAGATGATTCAGTGTTCAGAAATCAATCTCTCTCATGTCCGTGGGCGTCCCGGGCCTTTCGTTCTCCACCTCCTCCTCCTCCTTCTCTGCGGGGCCCTGCTGCACGCCGCTCCTCAGCCGCTGTCGGAGGGCGTATTCGATCATGTCGCTGTAGCACTGCAGCACCACCTGGGATGCGAGATAAAGAGAGGGAGAGAGAGAGAGAGAGAGAGAGAGAGAGAGAGGGAGAGGTCATTACTTTCTGGAGAACGTGTGGTTTTCTTAAATCAGAAGACTGGGCCCCGAGAAGAGCCTCAGACTCACCAGGTCCGCCTGACAGAGCTCCGCCAGAGCTTCACAAATGGCCGCCAGCTGCGCCGGCCCCTTGTTGCCCAGACCCCGCAGGGCGCAGTTCAGCGAGGCGGCGGCGACGACGGACGGCGGCGCCCCGAGGAAGCGCGAGTCGCAGGCGCACATGGCGGCCAGAGTGTCGCTGTGCCGCCGCAGGGTGTCGGAGGAGCCGCCGCCGCCGCCGCCTCGCCCCTCCACGGAGGCCAGGAAGAGCGGGAGGAAGTCCTGCGGGGTCACCGCCGCCGTGTCCCACCGGAGGGTGGCGAGGACGAGGCGCTCCATCTCCTGACGGAGGGGAAGACGGGAGCGTTTAGGAATTAAAGGAGAAGATGAGATAAGAGGTTGTAGGATTGCAGGTGCGGCGGCCACTCACCCGCAGGCCGGAGGGCAGGAAGCTGTACTCGGCGGCGGCGCAGAGGGAGTCGGCCGTCACGTTGTCGCACTCCGCCAGCTTGGAGGCGATGAGGATGCAGCCGGCGGCGAGGCAGTACGGCGACACGGGGACCGACAGGGACGCCGACAGGAAGCGGTCGAGCAGCGAGACGCACAGCGGGAACACGGCCTCGCCACAGCCACACTCACAGCACACCTGGGGGGGGGGGAGAGATGCATCAGCATCAGCATCACAGCCAGGTCAGAAATGGGTTCATCCTGTAAAATCTAAAAATATGGACATCATTTTATAATTATTTTAATATATACTTTTTTCAATTAATGACACATATAATAATATTTCTAATAATATTCTGTCCAAGTATTAAATGCAAAAGTTTCACACAGAAAAAAACAATAATAATAAAATAATAATAATATAAAAAATAAATTTAAAAAATCTAAAAAGAAAACAAAGAATTTAAACTACTTGACACATGTATTTATTTTATGATATAATTTATCTATGTAACATTTATTTATTACGTGTGATATAATCTTCTCATACCTCCAGGGCCCACTTGACGAGCTCCTCCCGGCGCTCCGGCTCCCTCTGGATGAGGGTGACGTAGAGGACGGAGGGCGAGTACCTCTCCTCCACGCGGAGCAGCCTCTGGATGACGCGCCGCCCGGACACCGTGGGGTCCCAGGCGGCCCGCAGCGGGGACGGGGCCCGGTCCTCGGGCTGGACCCGGTCCTCGTTCTGGACCCGGTCCTCGGTTTGGACCCAGGTCTCGGTCTGGACCCGGTCCTCGTTCTGGACCCGGTCCTCGGTCTGGACCCGGGTCTCGGTCTGGACTCGGGTCTCGGTCTGGACCCGGTCCTGGCTCTGGTCCTCCTCCGCCTCCTCGCACCACAGGGACACGGACATGCTTCTGTCCATCTGTGAATATTGTTTTTTTATTACGTCCAAAATGGGATGAGGAAAAAAAAGCAGCTAGTGTCCCTCTGAACCCGTTAGTAGTTTGGGCTTTCCTCCGATGAATGTCACCACTCAGCTATGGGCTCGGACTTTATACACAGCAGGGGGGAGGGAGGGAGGGGGAGGGAGGGAGGGGAGAGAGAGAGGAGAGTGTGGAAGGAGAAAAAAAAGGGGGCGTGGATCCTCTGGAGTCACATGAAATAATAAGAAGACAACAATGTGGTCCGTGTGCAACAATTGCTTCAACAGGTGGGGAGAGGGAGAAGGGAGGGAGAAGGGAGGGAGAGGAGGAGGGGGGAGGAGAGAGGAGAAGAGGAGCAGACAAGTGAGGGAGTGGCCCGCAGGGGACGGAGCAACAGCTTGTCTCCGACAGTGAAAGAGAGAAGGGAGGAAGAGAAAAAAGAGGAGAGAAAAAGGTCATCTCCAGACTGTGACAATGGGATTGGATGACAAAGGGGAGGCGGGTGTTTGTTTACAGGGAGATGTGTCAACGTCTGGAGGATGTTCAGCCTGGACCAGTAGTCGTATGTACTCAGTAGTTTGTTTCTCTTTAAGAGATAATCAAAATGTATTTGTACTTTTTTTGACACATGAGGAAAATTCTTGTTGTTTAAAAATATATATATTTTTAAGTTAGTTATTTGTGGGGTTTTTTGGTGGTTTTATTTTGAAACTTTTGTATTTAATTCTCAGCCAGAATATTATTAGAAATATTATATTATTCATTAATTAAAAGAATATATATTTCCATTTCTCTTTAAGAGATACTCAAATATTTATTTGTACTTTTTTACATAAAAAAAGGTTTGTTATTTGTAGTTTTATTTGATGTTTTTATTTTGAAACTTCTACATCTAACTCTCGGTCACAATATTCTTAGAAATATTCTCATATTTTTCATTAATTAAAAATATATATTTTTCTGAACAAATTTATAAATGTCCATGTTTTTTAGACTTTACAGGATAAACATTGATTGACGAGTACAATTATTAAGTGATAGAAACAATATTCATATGCAAATATAGTTGTTGCCCTCTTGGGTCGTAAAGTTGAGTTTTAAGTGGGTTGTTGTCAAGGTTTGTTTGTTGTTTACCTTTCAGATCTCATCTTTGTTTGTGGTTTTATTCGGTGGTTTTATTTTGAAACTTTTACATTTAATCCTCAACCAGAATATTATTAGAAATATTATAATATTTTTCATTAATTAAAAAAGTATATATATTTTTCTGAAAAAAATGAAAGACCTATGTTGATTTTTCAAATTGTAATTCTAAATATTTCTCTATTTTGTTCTATTATATATTTTTATTTATGGTCTATGCAACAGTTCACCAAAGCATGGCAATTAAAATTAAGGCAAATAGAAAAAATATTTTTGTAATTAATTAAGAAATCAAAAAGTTATGAAATTAAATCATACAAAATGAATACATACATATATTTAAAAAATATTTAAAATTGTAAAAAGAATAAATGTTGACTTAATTTTATATACAGATCTATTCGGACAATAAGTTGAATTTTGATTCCCAAAAATATAATAGGTAATAAAATAAATAAAAGCAACCTGTGGCCCTCTGCCCCCCCCCCCCCCTCACCCTCCCACCCCACAATCTGGTGGCCGTGTTTCGAGGAGGGCCGGGCGCGGTGCAACAGACAGTGGAGCCGGCAGGTCAACGAGCCGTATTGTCTCCCTTTACAAATCAGTGTCAGACAACAGGCCCCTGGCCTTCTGCCTGCTGCTGCCCCCCCCCACACACACACACACACACACACTGACGGGCATGCAGCAGACACACTTTCCACACACTCCCCCGGGACTCCTCTGGTGGTCACAATGGGGAGATACAGATTGCCAGTCACACTCATTACAGGTGCTCTTCACACATTAGGGCCTTCAATGGCGTCGCCTTTCAAACGGACTTTAAATGGACGACTTGATTTCAGCCGAGCATCAATTATTCATCCAACCCTCACCAGTCAGGTTCAAAAGTTACTCATCTGTGACGACAACAAACACATCAGTAGTATTTAAGCACCACGTTATGAGATTATCATGCATTTAAAGTTTATTTAAAGTTACAGACGTCATTTTAGCAGAATAAATATTTTTCAGAAGGAGAAGTCTTAATAGAACACAATTATAATCACAGTTAGATCTGAGCAATAACATATTTTCTCTATTTAAATATTTCCTTTTTTATTTCTCTATATCTGTGTGCATCGTCATGATGTATATATATTATATATATATATATATATATATATATATATATATAGCTACTTAGTGTTGTTTAATTGTATTTTATTCAATTATTAGCAAATGAAATGTATCAAGAGTCTTGTGCTAATTACATATTACATTATATGATTATTATTACTGCTAATACGTAAAGTGTTTTAATCAATAACCGCCTGTCATATTTGGGTAAAGTGTGCAGTATTTCTCTGTGAAGTGTTTAAAGTTGCAGAAACAATAAAAATACCTCAAATGTGAAGAAGTTACACTCCACCGCTGCAGCCGTTAATACATATAAGGATAAAAGGCATTCTATTTTTGTATGTATGTATTTTTATATATGTTTTTTAAAAGAAAAAGTATTTTGTTTAATTATAATAAATAACAATACAATGGTGCTGAACAGCATGCTGCCATATGGGCTCACTGCCTGACGCACATAGCTGGAATTCCTTCATTTAAATAAAAAACTATACGTCTGAAACAAAAAGAGCCAAAGGCTTGATGTTTATATGTGAGATAAAAAAATTTAAAAACAATGAATTAGTTACATTGAGCAATTAAGAAGAAAAGGTAAAGTAAATAGTTGACGTGCAAATGAAGATATTTTATTGCACAAATGAGTGTCAGGATGTATTTTTTGGGCCTGCAGAGCCGACGGCATCGTCCCAGAGGAAGCGACTCTGTAGCAGCGAGGTCACAGAGGTCAGAGGTCAGAGGGAACTACGTTTTACCTTCTGCAAGAAAGGCCTCTTCGTGTCTGACGACGACCGCTCAGCGAAAGACTCACCGGGGACGTGAGGATGATGAAGTCTGCGGATAAAACACACGAGGAAAACACACTTTAAGGAACTCCCTTTAATAAACTCACTTTAATAAACTCACTTTAATCCCATTTAATCTGCAAAGTAAGAGACTCCCCGGGACTAGGAGACCCTGTGCCATCCCCCTCAAGGCGACACCCCTCCAGATATCTCGAGTCTCTCTGGTGCTTCTGGAGCCCCGTGACCTCGTGACTCTGACCCTCTAACGAGAAGTCGATTGTGAGAGCGCTCGGGTTTAAAGCTGTCGACTAATGCGAGCGGCGCTGAAAGCAGATCGAGTCTGAATGAGGGCCGGGAGTGAGTCGGCCTCCGGAGGTCAGGTTGGGGCTGGGGGGGGGGGGGGGACAGATCGGCGGGCCTGTTTAAGCACCCTGCTAAATTCATACGTGTCGCAGCTGTATTCAAACAGGGGGGGCAGCCAAAAGGGAGGTCCTGAGAAGGGGGGGGGGGGGGGGGGGGCGTGGCTCTACGCCCCTCATTTTCCAGCTCATTTGCCGGGACAGTGGAGAACAGAGGGCCTCACACACAGGACACCTGCTGGAGGGGGAGGAGGAGAGAGGAGGGGGCGGAGCTTAACCAGCTCACAAAGTTAAGACGCCACTTAAACAAACAGTCGCTACTGTTTCACTCAGATGATTCATTTTCAGAGTTTGATCTGTTATTCATCCTCCAGAAGAACTTTTTTCTAACAACATTTAAAGGAATTATTTCTGTCTTAAGTTAAGGCACAGGAACATATAAATACCGAAATATTAAGACAGAGTTACATCTTTGACTTTACGTTTAACAGAAGCAAATATTTGGCAATGTCTCCCGCTCTCAGCTTAAATAATTTGACATATTTACACAGAATCTCACAACATTTTTAAAGTCCGATGCACCGTATTAAGAGTTTTAAAATATTGGGATTAATTGAAATCAAGGTTAAGGAGATTTTAATTAAAGATCCGCCGATTGTCTTTGAGTTTCATGGTCAGTTTCTTGAGTTCTACCTTTTGAATTTTGCATTTAATTTCATATTTTTGTGGCATTTTGGAATCTTTATTTTTGTTAATTTATGATTTTTTAACCGTTTCTTGACTTTTGTGGTGTTTTTTTGTATTTTCTTGATGATGCGTGCGATGCATATACTGTATATACATATATATTTAAAATAATATATATATATATTTAGAATAGAAAATATATATATATATATATATTATATTAAACAAACAAATATATATAGAAAAGAAGGAATATATATATATATATATATATATATATATATATATATATATATAATTAAATAAAAGGCCCATCCAGAGACTTGCATTACAAACCAGCTTAAACTTCAGCTGCCAGTTTATTAGGCACACCTCGCTAAAACTAAAGCGCTCTGAAATGCTTCAAATATTTAATTTTATCTGTTGATTTAATCTTATGATCATATTTTCATCAACTCCAATTCATAATCAATGAGTCTAAATGTGATACCAGTAAATAAATACGTTGGATCCTGAATGTGATCTGCAGAAAAGAAATATGTATAAAATGCCCCGCTTCTTCAAATTCAACCATTTATTTGGAAAGAATCAGCGGATGAAAACGTGATGACATCATGTGGATAATTACAAGGGATTAAAAACACAAACTATAAAGGCATGCAGTCGGCTGATGACATCACACCAACAAGGTTTCCTTCATCTTCTTCACCCGACGGAGGAACGGTGGAGCGAGGCGGGCGTAAATATAACGTGTCAGGAGGTAAAGGAGGAGGAGGAGGAGGAGGAGGAGGAGGAGGAGGAGGAGGAGGAGGAGGAGGAGGCTGTGATGGAAAAGGAGGACGGCAACACACAGAAAGAAAAAGGAGGAGCGTGTTTCTATAACATCTTGGTAAACATTCATAAAAGAAAAGAGCCTCAACAGCGCCCTCTGCCTCCGACCAATGGTAACAACATTCTTCATTCCATCATAATACAGTCTATATATATATGTATATATATAGAGAGAGAGTTTATTTTCATATAAAGATCGTCCATGTATTTCAGTTCCCCGGCTGACCTGCAGGTTTAAGGATAGCAGGGAACGCGCGCCGCGGGAGAAGAAGAAGAGGAAGAGGAAGAGGCTCCGGGCGGCGAGGAGGCGAGGAGGCGTTGCGTCTCGCTGGCCTGGGAGGAGTCCGGGCTCTCCTCCTCGGAGCTGGACGGGATGTAGAGACCCAGGACCTCCTGCACCTTCAGGGGAAGCTCCTGAGGGAGGAGGGGGAAGGTCAGGAGGTCAGGAACCAGCGAGGCTCGGCCCGTGAAGGACCGGCGGACGCCTCGTCTCCTACCTTGCACTGGGTCAGCTGCAGGAAGATGGACTCCGCTCCTCGCAGGACGGTCTGCAGGTCCAGCTTCATGGTGAGCTCGTTGATGTGCTGCGGAGCAGAGGGTTGAGTTGGAGACAGAGTGGCAACACACACACACACACACACACACACACACACACGGCGCTCACCTTCAGGATGGTGTTGAAGTCGTGGTCTGAGCCAATCAGCTCGCCTCTCTGGGACACGAGGATGGAGCAGGCGATCAGCAGGTGGAAGTTGTCGCAGGGCAGACCGGACCAGATCACCTGAGGGGGAAGAAGCATGTTACTCATTTAAGAGATGAGATGAACTTGTTATACTATTTTGTGTTTTTAAATAGAATGTTCATGCAGAAGAACAACTTTAACCTTACTTTATTTTAACCTATTTGTTTTCCAAAAACTTTGTATGACTTCTGTCGTCACGACTTAATATGAAGCATTGAGAAGGTGCCTGATATATATATATATAAAAATAAATAAATAAATAATTGTAATTGTTAATATATTTATTTATATATGTATATGTATATAAATATTTAAATGTAATTGTCAAAACTATGATGATATATATATATATATATATATATATATATATAAATATAATATATTTGACAATTAAAATAATAATGAATAAATAAATAAATAAATATTATTTATTTATGTATCAATATATCTATAAATAAATAAATAAATATGTTAGTAATTAAATAAATATAAATAACAATTCAATTTGTATTTCTATCAATATATATTTGAATGAATAAATATACTGTGGCCCACTCACCTCCCACATGGTGAGGATGTCTTCGAAGGAAAACTCCCTCTTGAACCAGATGAGCAACCAGCGGAAGCAGAAGCACAGAGAGCCGGAGTCCTGAGAGTCTGACGGGCAAAAGAGAAAAGTTTTCACCAACAACGTCACTTCACTCGACTTTGATCCGGTCGGAACCGGTCGGCATGACTCACCCAGGAAGTCGCACAGCTCCGGGTCCAGAGCCTTCAGCAGGATGCTGAGCTGGAGCAGCTGCTTCTTCATGGCCTCCTGAGACTCTTCAAAGTTCTGATGCTGCGGAGCGGAAAGAGATTCTTTACTTACTTGTATTTACAATGGAAGAAGAGGAAGTGAGACCCAAAACTAGACTTGTTTCTGGAGGCAGAGGGAATCGTCTCTACTCACCAGCAGCGCCATGAAGCCCGTCAGGCACCAGAAGGACTCCACCTCGTTCTGGGTGACGAAGAGGAGAGGAGACAGGAGGTCGCTCATCCCCTGGACGTAACCTGGACAGGTGGAAGCGCAGGTGTGAGGGTCACGTGGAGGTCACATTTGTGAAAGAAATCATAATAATGAAAATTATGAAGATTACTTAAGACTGAAGACATGCAGTTCTCTTGTTTTAATAACTCATTTAAAATAAAATAAATTAAGAAAATTAATAACAAATTGAATTAAAAGAAAATTAAATTAAATGTACAAGAAAATGTATAAAACGAATAAAATCAAATAAATGCATAATAAAATAAAATAGATTAAATAGATTAAATAAATTGAATAAGTTAAATACATTTAATAAATTGAATAAATTAAAAAAATTAAATAATGTACTTAAATTCTCCTCAAGGAGATATTATTTAATGACAGCCCTTGCAACGTTCCGGTTACTTCCTGTTACATCTGTATCAGTGTAGAAACGCATACCGAGATCAAAGTTGTACATGCAGTACGTCATCAGCACGTCGTGCAGCAGAGTCAGTCCTGGGTTGTCGTTCCCGGAGAAGAACGTGTTGTGTCGGTCCGTCCGGCTGACGTCTCGCTCTGCAGAACAAGAGACAGTTCAAACGACGGGCCGATCGCATCAACGCGTCTTCTGTTCTCTCGGCGGACGGCCGACCTATCAGGCTTCTGTATCCTCTGAGGAGGGAGTTCCTCATCTCCTGCTCTTCACCAACCGACTTCCACTGCACCTTCATTCTGAAGTACTCGTCCCTGCGGACGGAGAAAAGGCGTCATAACCAAAAGGACGACTACATTTCCCATCATGCTCCTGGTGGAAATTTACAAAAAGAAGAAAACAGAAACAGAAGCAGCTTTTGTCCGAATAAGAGAACTGAGACTTGTTGCTGCCCCTCCCCCGAGCCCATGTGTACCGTCTGAAGACTGAAAGAACGGTGTTATGAACACGTTATTCCAGCATTAGGAAACGTTATACAACACCAGCGTCAGATGGGAGGATCGAGTCTCGCTGCTCGGTAAATATGAAGCGGCAAAGAGGGCCAGTGGATGTCCAAAAGTAACACAATACACCCAAGGACACCTCGAGAGTGAGCTGACTCACACGCTCTACATTGTTTGATGACACAGTTGTAACACGTATTCATTTAACCATTAGGAAGTGTTGCTGACAGCGTCGCCATAGCAACAACACTCACGTTTTGAGCCGCAGGATGTCCTCTCGTTCCTTGGCGGTGCTGTCCCACGGGTAAAAGCCCAGGAGGAACTTCCACACCTCCTTCCGCAGGAACGGTGTGACACCCTGGGAACGAACACACACACACACGAGTAAACCGCGTGTCCTCCTCACAGCAGACGCACTGTCGCTGTTTCTCCTGCCTCACCCCTCTGAACACGAGCTCTTTGATCTTCTCCGGGTTCTTCACTCGCCCCTCTGGGTCCAGGAGCTCGTCCCATTGGTCCAGCGGCTGACCTCGGGTCACGTCCGGTCTGGGCCCGAGCTCCACGCCCTGAGCGGAAAGACAAACACCGCTTAACGAGACGTCGGAATCGCCCTTTTTGTTGTTGTTGTCGTCGTATCTTACGCAGTTGATGAGTTCGAAGCCGGGCTCTTCGTCGCACTGGTGGGGCAAACTGGGATCCTGGGCGGTGCGGAAGTGGGCGGGGGAGCCCGGAGGTTTGAGGGCCGCTTTGAAGAAATTGGTGACTTTGGAGAATCCTCCGAACGTGGTGGCGTACGGGTCGTGGATGAACCTCTGAGCCAGGACACACACACACACACACACACACACACACACACACACACACACACACACACACACACACACACACACACACACACACACACACACACACACACACACACACACACACACACACACACACACACACACACACACACACACACACACACACACACACACACACACACACACACACACACACAGCTTGTTGTTGTTATTTGTACTTGCGAGCGAGAATTGGGACCCGCGTGACGGAGTTCAATCTCCTCACGCGACTCCTCGCCGAGCGCACGGGACTTTGACCGTCGTATTTTTGATCAACCAGCTCAGGGATGAAATAATTCTATGAATCACCGAAACGAGATCGGCGCCTCCGTCGTCGAGCAGCTGCAGCTTCTCGAAGGACTGCGAGAGAGCGCCCGAGTCGTGAGGGTAGGCGAGGAAGAGGCGCCCGTCCACCGGCGACCTGGCGGCGACAACAAGAGCGAAACCGTGTGACGGCGTTCACGTGTTTACGGCGCCGGCTCCCCCGGAGTCGGGGCGGTACTCACTGGTCCAGCATGATGTAGCGCTGCAGGGCGCTGAACAGCTCCCGGGTGCCTCCGCGGTGGAAGTGCAGGGCGGGCAGCGGGTGGCCCCCTCGACTCGTCAGCACCAGGAAGTTCCTCCCCAGAGAGAAGCGAGCCCTCCGGAGGGAGTAGAGCTCCGAGAGGGGCAGCGAGAACGACCACAGGCCTGTGGAAAGGATATTGTTTGGCCTGAATCATCTCATGATACCGCCCACCTCTACATCCTCAGTTGAACACATCATGTGACTCTACCCCTGTATTTTGATATATCACAATATCATATATACATCAATATGTGGTACATTTTTTGGTGCTTCTGAAAAAAACTGTCAAAAGGAGCTACTGTTGCTATGGCAACCAAACATACATTTAAATGTTGTATTCTGAGCTTCTTTTTTATAAAAAACATATAAATGACTTCAGACCCAGCCTAAACGATCATGTGAAGTTAACAACATTTTTCAGGACTTTTTTCCGAACTTTTGGGATTCAATGACTTTTCCAGTTCTGGAAATAACTATTTTAAAATTCCATGAGTTATCCAGGTTTTCCATGACCGTACGAACACTGTAAATCGTCGCCCCCCCCCCAAAAACAACAGACTAAAAAATAAATATTTAAATGTCACCTGAGTCTCTGACAGGGACTTGCTCCCGGTCTCTCTTCACCGTGCTGATGACGGCCCAGTCTGGCTCGTAGCCGGGGTCAAAGTTTGTATCCTCCTCTCCTCCTTCTCCGTCCTAAGAAGTAAGATATGCAGTTATATCAGAGATATTTAAAAAAATAACAATGCACTCTTATTTGTAGTGTGGAGATGATTCCTGACCTTTTTGGTGTAGAGTACAGCCGGTGCACTACGGCCTTCATCCTCCAGGGGGCTCCACTCTAAGGCAGGCACGCCAGCCTGAAAAACAAGCGCACGCTTTAACAACGTTGTTTCTTTTGTCGTTTGCAGGCTTCATGCGTCTTGAAACAACTCGACTTACCCGCTCCACAATGCGGATGAACCCCGGGATGGTCGTGTCCTGGTTATTCTTCTTTGCATTTGTGTGCAGGTAAACGCCCTCCTTCTCAAAGATGAGCTGAGGAAGAAGAAGAAACATAAATGGTTATTTTGTATCTATTAATCTGCTGATCGTGACGCTTCAAATTGCTTGTTTTTATCCAACCAAGTGTATTAAGTGTACATAAGTACAAATGACGAAGAATAGAAAAGAAAAGCAACAACACAAAAGCTGAAATGATCAACCTTTTATTAAAAAACTAATTTTTGATATTATTGATGATGAGATAGATAGATACTTCGCAAGATAGATAGATAAATATATAGATAATTAGATATATAGATAATTAAATAGATATGTAATTAGATATATGGATAATTATATAGATAGATACTGTATTAATCCCTCAAAGGGGATTTGTTTTCCAACAGTAAAATGTATATATATATATATATACAATACAGAAATATGAAAAACGCACAATATATTTGACCAAGAATGTAATTGAATAATATTAATGATGAAAAACATATATATATATATATATATATATATATATATATATATATATATATATATATATATATAAATAATCGAATAATATTAAATACTATTAAATATGAAAAACGCACAATATATATTAAAAAATTGTAATCGAATATTATTAAATATGAAAAATACCCAATATATATATTTTAAAAATGTAATCGAATTTTATTAAATATGAAAAACGTAAGTAAATGTAATCTAATAATATCAAATTAAGAAACAACAACAATAGTGCACACATGTAAACAAAAAAAAACAAACAACAGGGTGAGGTGGTTCTACATCTGGCGATGAAATCAGGACATAAAAAATAAAGAGTAAACCTCCACCAGTCCAGTGTGAAATGAGTCACCTGTGGTCACGTGATCACACAACAACAGGCTTGAAAACACACGCTTGTCACGTGACTACAGGTCTGTCAGGTGAACGTTGATCCACTACGGAGACCCGGTGTCGGCTCCCGTTGCCGGTTCGACTGGTTATGGATCAAACCTCCAGCTCGGCTGTCCCGTCAGGTGACAACAGAGCCGTCGGCTAGCTTGAAGTATAAACAATAAGCTAACAGCGACAACAAGCGCGAGGAGCTTCGCCCAAAAAAACGTCGCAGTCGCGAGGAGGGACAGTTGTCAGCAGTCACACGTGTTTAATGATGTATTATATTATAAATTAATACCTTGTAATCCTCAACGTTTTGCTCCATTTTGTTATCCCGTCACCTCCTCCTCGGCGTCGCTTTTTCTTCTTCACCAAAATAAACGTTACGTCATACTTCCTGTTTGAGCAGAGCCCCGCCCCCTGGACGTCAACACAGGACTGCGAGCAGAGCCGTAGAAAGATAGAGTCGCGTTGACGGCTGTTTAAAAAACATCCACCTGAGCGTCACGTGACTCATCCAGAACGTTCCAGAAAGTACCTCGCAGTCAATTTGAATGCGTCAGATATTGGTAGAAATCGGTATGAGACACAACTCCGAATTAGTAGCTAATACAAAAATATTTTGAAAATGTATATAGAGCAATTACATTCGTTTTGTATATTGTAAATATTGTGATTTTGGTATGAAATTGTTTGTATCTATGTTTTATTTTATTGTGTTTATCAACTTGCTTCCATGTTGCTGCTTTTTTGGCCGGGTAGTTGGTGCTCAAGTAAATCCAGGTAAGTAAATAAAATAATAATACATATTTATTCAGTTTTTAAATACATTTTAGGATTGTTAAGTGTAACAGCTTGAGTTAATTTATTTTTGAAGATTGCTAGCGTGTCGGATGTGTATTATTTTATTACGACAAGGAGATACTCTTATTGATACCTGTTTTTTTTCATGACTTAATAAATACTTTAAAAAACAAATATAGATTATTGTTTTCAATAAAATATTCAGGATTATAATTTAATCATAATCTAGATAGAACAACATATTGTTTCGAGTATTGTTTACACTAGCAAGTTCACACACACAGTCACTAATATCTCAGTGGAAATAAAATGTAAAATCTCAATGATGATGACATAAAAATCAGGCAGATAATCATTATACAATTATTTAAAAAAATAAGTTATTTATATAATTGTTGCCCTTAGTTTTTGATGGAATGGGGTTCCTCACGGATACGTAATTATTACATATTAAATATAATATTTTGACAGCACCTGAAAATATGTTCTAGTTCAACCGTCCACTAGATGTCGCTGTCCATCAGCCCTGGATCTACTGAGTGGAGTTATGTCTCCTGACATAATGAGATAACCATATCTTTGCCTGAGAGAGGAGTGATAGGAGTTAAAGGTGCAACCTTATGTCTTATCATAAAACTAGTCTGACGCTTCTGGTTGGGCGGAGACAGTCGGAGTAAATATGAATTATTGCCAAATGTGTGAAGTCCTGAACCTGTACAAGCAGAGCGTGTTGATCTACAATCATTGACCAAGAAGACCTGCTCGTCTGTACGATCCCACAACGACCTAATCCGACTGCTCGATCCTCGACAAACCAGTTTGATAACCACACCCGGATAACACGCGTTCACAAACGATGATGTTATTGTTTTTAACTGAGCGCTCCCCAGACGCCTGAGACACAGCCATCCCAGAAACATGACCTGAGTCTACCTGCAGCACCGTCCCCTGTGGGATCGTTAACAGCAGGAGGACTCAGTTTCACACGTGTCTGTTCATGGTTGGCACCTCTGCAAACATCACCTCAATATGAGCTTTAAAAAAATAAAAAATATGATGTCTTGTTTTGCTTTATTTTTGACGGTCAACGCCCAGATTCTTGGCAACGTGGACCCGACCGCCTCACACCGAGTGCTTATTGATAAGAACAGGTTGTCAGTCATTGTGGACTGAAAACAAATAGACGCCTGCTCTCGTTCTGATGGGCTTGGTGAGAAATAAAAAGATGAGAGTTGAATCCTCCGGGTCGGTCTGGACCGGTGACGAAAGGTCAGCTTTTTTTTTTTTTTTCTTTCTCCTTTATTTTATTTCAACATTATTATCTTAGTTACATCCTCGCTCGCCCGTTGCACGAGTTACTCATCCCACTCTCTCCTCGTGTTTTCATTAAACGCCACCTACAAACACAAGGTGAGGTGGAGGGAGGGAGGGAGGGAGGGAAAGGGAGAGGGGGAGTATAAAAGAGAGGGAGAGAGAGTACACAGGCTCCTCCTCCTCCTCGTTCTCTGAGTCTGGTTCTTGTGTGTTTTTATCTGCAGCCTGTTCTTCACTCACACTCCGAGATTCAGAGGTGGAGGGCAAAGATTCTCACTGGGGAAGAAAAAGAAGAGATTTTTCTCTCCTTCGCCAAGAAAGAAAGAGAGGGAGACGTAAACAAGAAAAGAAAAGAGGGTAGAGATTTCGGGTTCATCTTGCAGGTCGGCCTGCGTTTCCAGATGGAGCGGATGCGGGGCGAGGGCGAGGGCGATGGCGAGGGCGAGGGCGCCCCCCCGGGGCGACCCGGCCCGCTGACCCACAAGGAGCGGCTGCTGGTCCAGGACTCGTGGGCGAAGGTCTACGAGAACCGTGACGACGTCGGGGTGGCCATCCTCGTCAGGTACTCATCTCTTTTTAATCCTCCCGCATGAAAAGCTTTAAAAATCATCCAAATGGCCGGAGTGGCGAGTGAGTAACCAGGAGGGAGGGGCTGGGTCACGTGACACAAGGCGAGGTCCCAGTCAGCCGACGGTCGTCGTAACGGACTCGCATGGCGTCGGGCCTCGTTCTGTGTGTCTGTCGGGGTCGAGTGACCCAAAGACAACGAGCAAAGGAGCGAGACGGTCAAATAAAAGGTTGGATAGAACGTTCTCCGGAGTCTTCCTTCACCAGCGCGATGGCGCTCGCTTCCATCGCTCTTGTCTCGCCGCACAGGTTCTCCAACATATTCACACTCTGGAGGCCGATTCAGGTCGTTGGGAGATTCCATTCAGGTGGAGTCCAGATTGAGTCCAGACTGTTTGCTGTCCTGGCTCCTGATTGGTGGAACCAGCTCCCCACTGACATCAGGACAGCAGAAAGTCTCTACAGCTTCCGCCGGAAACTGAAAACGCACCTTTTCCGACTATATCTGGATTAAAACACAGGTTTGCACTTCAGTGGCACTTAAATATCTCTTATTATGGTATTACTATGGTATTACTATGTTATTACTTATGGTACTTTTGTAGTTTGACTATGTTGGGGAAATGTTACTTTCTGTATTCTTGTTGTTCTTAGTTTGTACTCTAGGTTGAAATGCACTTATTGTAAGTCTCTTTGGATAAAAGTGTCTGCTAAATGACATGTAATGAAATGTAATGTTGAGTAACAGCCGTGTTCCGGTTGTGGTGGCAGGTGAAGGAGCGAGGAGGTCAAAGAAAGGAAGGATGAACCGCTCTCAAGAGTCTTTGTTGAAGATAGAAAAAGTAAGGTAGAAAGGGGAGGAGAGGGTGTTTTCGTTTGGACCCCACACACACACACACACACACACACAGGGACGTGGTTCTGTTGGCTGCATGCATGAGACCGCGGGTCGGCTCAGCGAGTCGAGGGATGAAGAATGAGATGGGGGGTACGAACTCAGAAGCTCACAGAGGGATCGGCTTGAGGCGGTTCCACATCTGGCCGTGGTTTCCCGGGTAAAGAGTTCCCCGGCGTGGACCCAGAAAAACAAAGACCCTGTAGATCCAACCTGGCCTCGCTGCAGTGGAGATAAACATCTGGATCACCACGGCCGATGATGGACACAGCCCTGTAGAGTGATGTAGAGTATTCATTTCCTACCTGGGGACTTGTTCTCATTCCTTGAATGAGTTCACCGCCGGTACATCCTCCTCCTCCTCCTCCTCCTCCTCCTCCTCCTCCTCCTCCTCCTCCTCCTCCTCCTCCCTCCTCTGGTAGAACCTCCATTGATGCTTTTCTGCCACACTGGGAAAAAAACTTGCAAAGACAAAGATGTTAAACCCGAGGCGATGATCTCCCTGGCTTCAGAAGTCTTGCTTGGGATCCGTCCAATCCGACATCTCTGGCATTTCCTCCCCAAAATAGAGGGTCAAGCTTTGAATGTCTTTAGAGGCGTTTGGGCAACTCGTCTTCATCACTGCTATCGGAGGGAGAGGCTTGTCACAACATCCCATCACCGGGGGAGGTCCGTCCAACCCTCTGAGCCCTCAACCGTCTGCAGGGCGGCTCGGTGACGGCCTCTCAGATTCCCTGCGTGACACATCACGCCTTTTCCTAATCTTTTGAGATTGCAGGAGGTGAAAGTTGAGAGGAGAAGGAGAAGGAGGAGGAGGAGGATCACGTCAACGATGTCCGGCTGTCAGACGTTGAGCTGCACGGTTTGGGAAGGCAAACCCGTATTTATGATAAACATGTGCAAACTATCCGCACCACCACTCCCAGGAATGTGAGGAATGGGGATTAAGGCCGTGAGTTCAGCCCTTTGGCTTCAATCCTCCAGACGGAGAGAAAGTGTTGCGGGGCAAAGGTCCAGAGGATCCTATCAGGAGGCTTCGGTTAGTCTTTAAAGACGAAGGAGGATGAAGGGTCCAACGATCATGTCACTTTTTTATATGTAACCACGTGTGATGCAATTATGAGAGCGAGAGAGGAGCGGCGCTCAGAGACCAGGACCCTCCACCTTGTCTCCACCCACCTCAGACGCTCAGGTCCACACGGGAAGCGCCCACAGAGAGCTATCCGAAGAATGTTTGGTTCTCTTTTTCTTTGTCAGCTTCTGCAGAAACTGTGGGAGACGTGTCGGAGGGTCGGCAACCAGATGCATTGGCCCAGTTCCCAGACTGTGTGTGTGTGGTGTGTGTGTGTGTGTGTGTGTGTGTGTGTGTGTGTGTGTGTGTGTCTTTCCTGATTCTCTGGGATGCTTCTCGGGGTCAAACGGGGATGTAAACCAAGAGGAAATGTCTTCGAGAGAGACGGATGAGCACACCTAAAAATGATAAATAACATTGATGCCAAAAAAAAGAGGAAATTATGGTTTCTGGTACAAGATATGCTCGGCGTGAGGGAGTGAAATAAATACAGGCCTCCTTATCTGGATACGTAATGAATTATGGATTCTTCACATCCCTTCATTCACACGGCACGTCCACATAAAACATCCTGCGCTTATTTATTTTTTAAAGTGCAAAAAGCAAAACACAGACATCTTTTTATGTGATGCCGCAAGGTTTATTAATATAATGTGAAATCAGAGTAAATATGATTTATTATTATTTTTACCTGGAATGTTTTTATGCTACAGCTCGGAGTCTAAAGCCGACATAAAGGGAGAATTTGCAGAGCTGCTATTGGCTCACCGGTATCTTGCCAGCTGGAAAGATAAAAATGATAAATGAGATAACGTGGGCATGCAGGATGGAGCTGGTTCTGGTTCTGGTTCTGGCTCTGGTTCTGGCTCTGGTTCTGGCTCTGGTTCTGGTTCTGGTTCTGGTTCTGGCTCTGGTTCTGGTTCTGGTTCTCTCGCTCACGCCTCTTGTTTTCCCCGCAGGCTGTTCGTGAACTTCCCCTTGTCCAGGCGGTTCTTCAGCCAGTTCCGGGACATCGAGGAGCCGGAGGAGCTGGAGAGGAGCGCCCAGCTGAGGAAGCACGCGGGCATGGTGATGGGCGCCCTCAACACGCTGGTGGACAGCCTGGACCACTCGGACCAGCTGGCCTCGGTGCTGCAGCGGGTCGGCAAGGCGCACGCGCTGCGACACAAGGTCGAGCCCGGCTACTTCAAGGTGAAGGACACATTTATGAATTCCCTCTGTTCCGAGAACGAAGCAAACCAACTCCTCTGGTTGTATAGAAGTCTCTGCTTCATGTGTTAAAGCTGCATTCTCTCTCCTGACCACCAGGGGGCTCCACTGGTTGTATAGAAGTCTATATAGTGACTCTACTTCTCTTCATGTATTCCCTCAGTAAACATTGTAAACATGAGTTTACGGCTCAGTCTCTAGTTTCAAGTCTTCTTCTATACAGCATGATGTCATCATTTAAACGTCATGGTCCTCTAGAGTAACTCAGACCATGCAGCAGGGATATCAACATATCAGTAACTTTTCCTAACGTTTCCATGTTTGTTGTGTCTCGGCCCAGATCCTGAGCGACGTGATCCTGGAGGTCCTGGGAGAAGTGTTCCCGGCGGTCGTGACCCCGGAGGTGGGCGGGGCCTGGACCAAGCTCTTCGCCACGGTGAACGGCGGCATCGCGGCCATCTACGAGGAAGTGGGCTGGGCGGACTCAACCGGGTGAAGCTTCTGGATCCGAGTCGATCGGACCACGAGAGACTTTTAATGTTCGAGAGACGGATTCATCAACTGGACCGACCTCGGACGACCTCTGACGACCTCTGACAACCTCTGACGACCCCGGACAGGAAGCAATATTTCTGGGGACCTTTACGGGGAATACGGTTTAATGTAGGGTCTGTGGGAAAAATACTCTATAAGAAACAGGTACTTATATGTGTGTGTGCGTGTGTGTGTGTGTGTGTGTGAGTGTGTGTGTGTGAGTGTGTGTGTGTGAGAGAGAGAAAGAGATAGGGACAAACTGCAAACAGTGGTCACTCACATCGGACTTGGATGTGCCTTCTACTGAATGTGTATATCTAAACAACAACAACAAACGACCTGCTGTTTGAATCCCGTTCTGACGCAACATGTCACGTGACTTCCCTCCGGCGGCTCGGGGCCACCGGGCGTTCGATGCTTCGAGGACATTTTTTATACTTTTTTAATAACTACTTGTGATGTTCACGCTGACTTCACCTTTATATCTGTACTCAACACAAGTTTTAAATAAAAGAAAATAATAAAACCACAACAACCTTTAATATAATTTCACTCACGAGAGACAGAATGAGATCGTTCCCCCTCTGGCAGGAGAATTATGGAAATCTCCTCTTCTGTTCTTCTCCTCCATCTATAACTCTCCTCCTCTCCTCCTCCTCCATCTCACCTCTCCTCCTCCTCTACCTTTCCACCGCTACCTCTCCTCCTCCTCTCCTCTACTGATCTCTAATTCTCTGCTTGAGGATAAACTCATTATTTATCCCACTATATTCTCTCTCTCTCTCTCCATAATCGAGTCGTAAAAAAAAGAAATGTCATTCGCGATGGCAGCGAATCTCTCTCTCTCTCTCTCTCTCTCAACATGGCGGTTGTTTTTTTTTCGGGAGTAGAACCCGCAGCCCGCTGTGTTTACCTCGTAGTCCCGCCTTGATCCGCCTTAATCCCCCGAGCTAATCTCCCCCTGAGAGGAGAGAAAGAGAAACTTCTGCCTTTTCTACCACTGAAGCCTTTCGATGGGAGGAGAAGCCTCGGCGCTCTGAAGCATCCTTGGCCCCGCAGTGGGGGGGGGGGGGGGGGGCATGTGCACCACCCTGATGGTGCTCACCACCATCGCTCTCATCCTGCGGCAGAGGTTCTCCAACAAGATCAGACCGTGAGTAACACCGCAAACTCTGGAGGCCGTTTCAGACGCAAATACACACAGAGACTCACAAATACACACAGAGACTCACATATACACACAGAGACTCACAAATACACACAGATAGACTCACACATACACACAGAGACTCACAGATACACACAGACTCACAAATACACACAGACTCACAAATACACAGAGAGACTCACAGATACACACATACACACAGAGACTCACAGAGACTCACACATATACACAGAGAGACTCACAGATACACACAGAGACTCACAAATACACACAGAGAGACTCACACATACACACAGACTCACAATACACACAGAGAGACTCACACATACACACAGAGACTCACAAATACACACAAAGACTCACAAATACACACAAAGACTCACAAATACACACAGAGACTCACGAATACACACAGAGAGACTCAGACATACACACAGAGACTCTCATATACACACAGAGATACTCACACATACACACAGAGACTCACAAATACACACAGAGACTCACAAATGCACACAGAGACTCACAAATGCACACAGAGACTCACAAATGCAAACACAGGAAACATTCACAAATATATTCGATATTTACAAATGCACACAGGAGAAGGATTTACAAATAAATTAGAGGCGGAACAATTCACAAATACATTCCAAACATAAACATAAATAAATTACAAAATCTAATGTTCACTGTGAATTTGTCTCTGTGTATTTGTGAATCTCTGTGTTTGTTATTTGTGAGTCTTGCCTTTCTTGAGCCTGATCCGACCCCACAGTCCGTGTTCTTTAAGGTTGAGTCAACTCGATACTTAAAAACAGTTCGTTCCAGTTTGGTTCGTTTTTGTCCGGATGGAGAGAATAATGGAGGGAAAGACTCGTTGCTGCTAATTGAGTCAAAGTGACACCTCCTCCCCACCCGGCTCACGCGCGAGGACACTGCAGACCGTGGATCGTGGGAACGGCTCGCACACCAAATGATGAGCTGATAAACGAGCCGAACCTCGACTCGTGTAATGAGTTTCAGACCCAACTGTTTCCAGACCCCCCCCCCCCACACACACACACACACACACACCGCCGTGATCAATCCCACAATGCGAGGCGTTTCCCTCTGAGTGTCGTTGTTGTGTGTTCCAGGCAGAAAGAGACGGTTGGGGAAGACGAGCCGTACACGAGGAGCAGAGGAGGAGCAGCAAGCCCGACATGACAGAGTGAGGACACTGAGGAGTTAGGAGTTAGGAGTTAGGATGTGTCCTGTAAGGCCACAGAGGCCATAACAAGATGGCACCCATTTGTTTGTGGATGGGGATTTTTATCGTTGCCATGTCGGCTCTTCATATTTGTAAAAAAAAAAAGAGAAAATAACATAAAAGATAAGAAGTTAAAAAACATAAAAGATGAGAAGTTAAAAAACAGAAAAGGCAATGAACTTCAAAATAAAACAGGAAGCAAAGTAAACCACGATCGTGACATTTAGTGAACTAATAACTTTTTCAATGTGTGAAAAGATGCACACCGCAGGTTACCGGGAGAATAGAGTTCAAATTAATATTAAGAAGCATTTATTTTTTTCCAAACTGCTTTTAATACTCTTAAAATACTTTTAGGACTTTAGGACCACTCCATCATGTGACATGATGACATCATCAGAGTCATTCATCCCGGACATGTGACATCACACTGATGAGGAGAACAACATTGCACTTCCCCTTATTTAAGCTAAATTAAGTTATTGGAGAGCAGCTGTGTTTATTCATGTATCTTAGAAAGAAAACCGGGCTAATATTTATTATTTATTCAAACAGTTTGAAAAAAAAGGAATAGCTTATAGACTTCAATAAAGTCCTACATTTCAAAATAAATCCACTGATAAAACAAAATGCATGGCAGAGAGACGGGAACACATGCAGATGGACAGAGACAGAGTGTGTGTGTGTGTGTGTGTGTGTGTGTGTGTGTGTGTGTGTGTGTGTGTGTGTGTGTAGGTTTACACTGGGGGCTCCAGACAAGGGGAGGAAGTAGAGCATGATACGGAGGCACAGATGCATAAAGAGCCGCCTGCCCCACATTGAGCCTTTAAGCATTCACAGCTCACACTAAATGATTCAGAGGCAGAACAACAATACACTGCCTCTTCGGACGGTTATTATTAATATTATTATTATTTTCATTATTAATAGTACATTATCTCCTTACGACCACACCTAATGCAACTGAATAGATGTTTAAATACGAAGACATGACCTCACTGACTATTGCACAACCACTATGGAGGTTTCTTGCACGTGATCCTTCTCTTTTGTTTTTAGAGCCCTTCACTTTTTAATACATTATTACTTAATAAATGATTATTTCCTGACATCCTCGTGACTTTGCATGCATTTGCTTCCCTTGCAGACGTGACCAGAGTTGGCCATCATCGAGTCAGGTGAGCACCAGGTGGTCGGTTGCATTTTAATAGTTTAGCGAGAAAGAAAAGGCAAAAATTGATGAAACAAATGTGTTTTTTGAAACTTTGAAAGCTACAAACCCGGATCTGTTTTGTCTTCTCAGAGTCTTACTGCCTGTCTTCATCCTCCGGATGCCGACTGGGGGACACATGCTGCTTATTAAATCATTAAAAAAAATCACAATATTGTGCAATTGATCCGAGTAAGCCATTATAAATGGCGGATCGTGCATCTGCTTAAAAGCATGCAATAATAATTACTGCTATTTCCTGTTGTGATATACAAAAATAAATCAAATCCAACACGTGTTCTTCTGAATGGTGCCTCCCACGTGCACTTGTGTTTGACACTCAGTACACATAAATACTGATAAGGGGCATGAAGCAACACCCCCCCATCCCCCTCCATCATCATCGTTATCTACAAACACATATTCCCGCATGCATGGCAGAGCCTTTAGTTATCAAGCTCCTCTTTTATGGAACCAGCTTCCACCTTCAGTCCGGGAGGCAGACACAGTAACCACATTCAAGAGTAGACTGAAGACTTTCCTCTTTGACAGAGCTTATAGTCAGGGCTGAATCAGGTTTGCCCTGGTCCAGCCCCTGGATATGCTGGTATAGGCTTATAGCTGCTGGGGATGTTTAGGATGCACTGAGCACCTCTCTCCTCTTTTCTTTCTCCTATGGATGAATCTTCATCTCTCCATCACACATGACTAACTCTGCTTTCTCCCCGGAGTCCTTCTGACTTCACGTCTCATGGGGTCATCGGACCCTATGAGACGGCATAGATCCCATCGGCTGATGGACCTTCGATGGTTGGATCGTGAGTTCCTGTCGCCAGCTGTGCCACTGCCCTGCTGGGACTCCGCCCACTCCTCCACTTGGGAGGTCTCCAAACTCTCCATCGTGGAATATGCCTAAATATGAACTATTGATAAACTCTGTCAGATTCCTTGAATGTATTTTAACTCTAAATATGTCCTTCTGTACACATTACATCTATTGCATCTGTCCATCCTGGAGAGGGATCCTCCTCTGTTGCTCTCCTGAAGGTTTCTTCCTTTTTCCCCCTGAAGGGTTATTTGGGAGTTTTTCCTGGTCCGATGTGAGGTTTTGGGTCAGGGATGTCTATGTGTACAGATTGTAAAGCACTCTGAGACAAATTTGTAATTTGTGAAACTGGGCTATACAAATAAACTGAATTGAATTGAATTGAATGGCCGACATTTCAAATCGGTGTTTTGACAGAATGATGAAAAGAAAGAAAAAAACAACCACGTGACCGTTGGCATGCGTGTCTAATCCCAACCGTCCCAAGTGTGTGCTGAACCCGAACCTTTGAGCAACACGCTGGGCTGGCTGGTAGTCGTGCTGATGGAGAGCACACCATCAAACTGAATTAAACATGTGCTTCAGATTGTGAATTATTCAGCTCTTTCAGTTTTTGTTGAAACTGATTTCATTTTGACTCGTTTTCTGAGCTCTGGCGCCACCTGGTGGTCAAAGCGTTTGGTGGGATTCACGGAAGTCCTCAACAAGCACGTTCATAACTTCAAACCGACCATAACGATAACGATCACATTGTTATACAAAATGTTATTCCTTAAAGGGTTACGCTTGTTTAACCAAAAACGACGCTACCCACAATGCATTGCGAACTGTAAATAGGAAGCGTTGGTCTGGCGCGCCGGATGTTAGTAGCTTGTAATCAGCGATAACTTCAATTAATGTTAATAAGGCTTTTTTTTCCCAATTTAATGATAAATGACGTCACCGTAACGTGAACGCGCCCCGGTGGCTGCCAATGGCGACCGGAGACGCTTAATCCTGTTTTAGCCCACAATGCACTGCGAAATGTAAACAGGAAGTGTCTGTCTGGCGCGCCGGATGTGAGTAGCTGGCATTCAGCGGTAACTTCAAGCAAAGGTTAACGAGGCTGAATTACGTCACGGTAACGCGCACGCGCCCCCGCGGCTGCCAATGGCGACGGAAGACGCTTAATCCGGTTTATCTGGGGGTTATTTACATTAGCTAGCTAGCCGCTGCGGAGAGATATTTGGGAAATGGTGAGTGAAACCGACGCTCGTGCCAAGGTTTTCATGATTTATCGACGTCACACTGGTGTTTTAAATCACATGCAACGTGTCCCGGATGTAACATATCTCTGTTTGTTTACGCCGTTGCAGGCTGCAAAGAAGGGAAAACCACCTAAAAGTAAGTTCTTCAAGTGTTGTTGTGTTTTTTCTTACTGTATTATTATTGTAACAGAGAAAATCTACACCCAAGTACTTAAGATCAGGCTACAAAATGCTATTCATACAGAATAACATGCATCTGGGGGGGGGGGGGGGGGGGGGTGATGTGTAATGTTAATACTCAAATATTGTGGATATGGTTTCCCAAGGTTCACCTGTAGATGACGCTCTGCTCGACAGCATATTTGATGATACAAGTAAGTAATCATTTCACCAATCAGACATATTATTGTATTATCACTGGGAGAGTTCGTAGTACGCGTAACGATATTTCCTTTTTTAACAATTCACTCCCCAGAATTCCCAGTGAGGGTGAAAGCGACTCGCAGTGGACCGTTAACTCGGTGAGACGGAGGAATCAAAAGAGTTACACGCCACCAATTTTAAATCAGAACTGTTTGTGAGTTGTTGTCGTTGTTTTCCTTCTTCTCCAGCACGTCTGCCACTGATAACATCTTCAGTATGCTAGCAGAACAGGTGAGGAAGGACGGGGACGCTGAGGTATGTCGACAAGAGATGGGGAAAAGAGACGCTCACAGTCTTATATTTGTATCAATATTTATCTCTTTGTTGTTATTGTCTTGTTTTTTCGTCCAGGACTCTGACGTCTCGGCAGCGGACCCCAGCGACATCCTGAAGAACATGAAGGTCGGCCGTTATAAACCGCGTAGAAGCTAAAGCTCAGCTTTGTAGTCGTCTGCACTTTAGTTTATGTTCCGTCTCTTTCTCCAGGACATGGACGACATGGACGCCGACCTGTTTGCATTAAAGAAAAAGCCCAGTTCAGCTCCGGCACCGACGAGGAAAGACCCGTCCACCTCGGAGAGCAAAGCCAAACCGGACGCATCAGGTAACTCCTTATTCTCTCGTTGTTAGCATCTTTTGAAGTTTGCGTTAATGGCGCCGATCTGAGAACGCCGCGTCTCCTCCCTGCAGGTGAAGCCGCCGCCGGAGGCAGGAAGCCACACTCTGCGTCCACGGCGCAGAACTACAGGAAGTTCATCGTCTCAGGTGAGCGAGCCCCCCCGACCCGTTGGGAAAAGGTGTTTCCATTATTCTGTCCAACCCCGTTTTCTATATATATGAAGAAAATTAAAGTGATAAATGTAAAGAGCGTGATTCCCTCTGCAGATCTGGAGGACGACCCTCTGGCTGATCTACTCGATGACCTTCCAGATGAACCCAAACCCAGAGTACAGCCGGCCAAGCCCCAAGCGCCTCCTTCAGCATCCCCCAAACTAAAGAGTGAGACATGTGAGCTGCAAAGCGATTAAACAAGCACATACAGTGTGTGTGTGTGTTTTATGTGTTATTTGTTCATCAGCTAAGGTGGCGGCAAAAAAACCAAGCGGCCTCACGTTCGATGATGATTTAATGGACAAGCTGGTATTCGACAGCGATAAAAACAAACCCAAGAAAAAAGAGGCGGAGCGTTGGCCCACCGCGGAGAGGTAACGGCGCCCTGTTCTTATTATCCATAGCACTGGATGATAAATCATGACTGCCGTAGTGCTTTTGGGCTTCGGGGGACGCTACAAAACAAACAGTGCTTAAAGAATCACTTTGAGCAGCTTTCACTGCCTTCGTCTCCTAACGCTTGTCTCCTCCTGTCTCCTTCGTGTCTCCTTGTGGCCTCCTTCCCCTCAGGAGCGAGGCCCTTCAGAGGTCTCGCACCAAAATCAACGATATCGTGGAGAGTTTGACGTCGCCTCGGCTTCTGGAGCGACCTCCGACAGGCGAGAGGAAGGAGCAGCCGCCCGAGAGGAGCTCCGCCGCCAGAGGTGACGAGAGCCTCGTCGTATCGCTTTAAAAACAACAACAACAACAACAAAAGATCAAATGTTTAAAACGCTGATTTTGTTCTCATTTGACCGAACCAATTTTAGAAGACGACCTCACGTTCGGCTCCTATCAGCCCACCCTGGGGTCCACGCCTGAGGGGCGCCAGTCCCGCAGACAGTCAGTCAGGTGTGTGTGTGTGTGTGTGTGTGTGTGTGTAGCGTCGGAAGTACACCAGGGCAAAGGGCAAAACTGCCCGTAAGAAATTTATTGTTGCCCCTGATGTCACTAGGAGAGGAAAAAAGTGCCCCCAGAATTTAGATAATTTAAATCTATTGGTGTTGCCTGTGCTAGTTAGGTACACACACACATCAATACATTTTGAATTATTTAAAAAAAAAGAATTGTTATTAGTTGTTTAAAACAATTTAATAACGAAATAAGAATAAAATGTAATAAGATTGTCTGATTTCTGTTTTAATTTTTTTCTTTTGTTAAAAAAAATCGAAGAAAACCCTTTGAATCTGTTCACTACTGCCTAATAGTCTTATTATTGCCTAATAGTCTTATTATTGCCTATTAGTCTTATTATTGCCTATTAGTCTTATTATTGGCAGTTTTATGACAATTGCTCATTTACTGTAAGCCTAAATAAGTATATTTATTTTTTGAACAAAGGTTTCAAAAAGTGCCCCTGGATTTCAGTCAGTGGAGAGAAAAAAATACCCCCTAAAAAATATGTAGATTTCATTCCCTGGTGTGTGGCTGTGTATGTATATGTGTGTGTCTGTGTGTGTATGTGTGTGTGTCTGTGTGTGTATATGTGTGTGTCTGTGTGTATTTCTCTGAACTGTCTCTCTCTCTCGTGGTCAGGTTCTCCATGGAGGACGGCGGCCCCTCGACCCCGGAGAAGAAACCCAAGCCCGTCACCCCGACCCGGCAGCGCACCTCGGCCGACTGGCTCGGCCTGAAGAAACACGAGGACCGCCTCTTCCTCGCGGCGGGCGCCGAGGAACCCGGGACCTCCGCGGGGTCTCCCAAGGCTCCGTCCTCTCCCTCTTTGGAGAGGAGCCCCTCCCGGGCCGGAGGTCCTGCCTCCAGCCACAACATCAACAAACACACCAAGCTAGAGGCTCCTAGAGAGCAGCGAGAGGAGGAGGAGGAGGAGGAGGATGAAGAGGAGGATGACTGGTTAGCAGGAGCGCTGAGCAGGAAGAAGGCTCAGTCACAAACATCCAAGCGGGACTCTTCCGGCCCGGGAGAGGAGCCGGACCTGGACTCGCCTGTTGGGTAAAGAGAGAACACGCAATGGCAGAAGCAGCTTGATTCTGGTTCTGGTTCTGATCCGTGTGTGTGTGTGTGTGTGTGTGTGTGTGTGTGTGTGTGTGTGCGTTCTGGTTTTCAGCCGAGCGGCTCCGGGGGGCCGAGAGGACGCGCTCGCCTCCGCCCAGGACTCCAGGTGAGATGTTCCGCCCCGGGAACCCGTGAGCAGCGTCGGCCGACGTGCTCCAGCTCTTATTCTGCCGTTCTCTCGTTGCGGTTCTGTGCAGCGGCGTTCTCCTGGGGCGGCCCGGCCCGGCGGATCACTCCTCGGTCGCCAGGGAGACGAGCCACCGGCGAGGTATTCACCACGATGATTACATTCACTTATAAAGATGTGGAGGACGAGGTCGTCGGCTCACGTTCTGCTCGCCCCGCCTCTCCTTTCCTCCCCTCCACCTTAATCTGCCCGGCAACCGCTCTCCACGCTAAAGTCGACCTCGGGCAAACTCTACATGTGTCTCACCCCTCAGATTCCCCATCTCCTCCTCTTCCTCCCCTTCTGACTGGTCCCTCGCCGGTCACTGCTGCTGCTAGCGTTAGCCCCGCCCACCCCCACCGCCTACCCAGAGTGCATCAGGCTCCGGACGAACACCTGCAGCGGGCAAATCAAGCGCCAAACGTGTCACCCGGCCAACAACAGGTATTCGCATTTCCCTGCGTCGCGATTGGCCGATCCTCTTGAACCCCCCCCCCCCCCCGTGTCCTTTCAGGCGACCCTCTCCGCCGACGGCCTGCAGCAGCTCCTCCTGCAGCAGCAGGTGGGGAACATGGCCGCCTGCACTCTGTAAAGGCGGGGGTGGGCGGTTGGTCCTTGACCCCTTGTTTCCTCGTTTCCTCTCCCCTCACAGATGATGCAATCTCAGTTCCTGGGTCTCGGGGGCGTCGCTTTGGATTCAAGACTCAAGGAGAGCGAGCGCCCCCCCGGAGAGCGCCACGCGTCACCGGCTCGCCTCATCCAGCTGGAGGGACAGGTACGCCAACGGGAGACAGAGAATACCCCCCCAAAATAAATCCCCCCCCCAAAATAAATCCACCTTTTTCATGCTCAACCTCCTCCTCCGTGTCCAGGTGAGGAGTCTGCAGCTGGAGCGAGAGCAAAGCCAGATGCTGCTGGAGAACGTCCAGCAGAGACATCGAGAGGACCTGGAGCTGATGGAGAACGCACACAAGTAACACACACACACACACACACACAGAAACACACACACACATACACACACAGAAACACACACACAAACACACAAAGACAGAAACACGCACAGACACAGAGAGAAACACACACACACACACACACACACACACAAAAAGACACACGCACACACCTACACACACAGAAACACACACACACATACACACACACAAACACACAAAGACAGAAACACGCACAGACACAGAGAGAAACACGCACACACCTACACACACAGAAACACACACAAAGACACTCACTCACTCTCACACACACACAAAGACACCCACACACACACACACATACACAAACTCACTCACACAGAAACTCACACACACACAAAGACACACACACAAAGACACACACTTACTCACACGTTCACACACACAAAGACACACACACACCCCCGCGTGTGTGTTGGCGTGTAACGTGCGTTACCGCTGCTCACCTCCAGGGCGCGCGTGAAGCTGCTGGAGGACGCGGCGGCCCAGAGGGCGGCGCAGGCGGAGAAGGAGCGCGACGCCCTGGCGGAGCGTCTGTCCGGCGCCACGCGGGCGGCGGAGCGCGAGCGCGGCGAGCTGCTGACTCAGCACCAACGCAGGCTGGACAAGGCCCAGCAGGACCGGGACCGCCAGGTGGAGCGGCTGGCTGAGCTGCAGAGGTAGAGCGGCGCCGGGAGGACGTCGAGGAGAGGAACGGCGACGGGACGAGTTGATGAGCGGCGCCGCGCGGCGGTTCTGTCCGACAGGAAGTCCATCTCGGAGATGAAGGAGGACCACGAGGAGCAGGTCCGCCGGCTGAAGAGGCTGAAGGACGAGGAGATCGACGCCGTGACGAGCGCCACGGCCCAGACCCGGTGAGGGGGGGGGGGGGGGGGGGGGGGGGGGTTGACTGGGATTCTAGTTACATTAAACTCCTGTAAACACCGGGAATATATTCTGGTCTGTTCGGAATGTAGCAAGAAAAGAAACGACAACTTATCATAACATATACTGTTTTTGTGTTTGTGTTTTTGTGTTTGTTTGTGTGTTTGTTTGTTTCGCAGGTCTCTGACGGTGGTGATGGAGCAGATGGAGCAGTTCTCCTCTCGGCTCGGGGACCTTTCCTCTCGGGTGGAGAGTTCACACGAGAACACGACGCACGGCCTGGAGAGAGGAGCCAAGCAGCGAGACGAGCAGCTCCGAAGTACTACACACACACACACACACACTCACACACACACACACACACACACACACACACATACACAAACACACACAACAGCACTCACACACACATGGACAAACAAACATACACACACACACACGGACACACACATACACACAACACCACTCTCACTCACACACACACGCACAAACACACACGAACAAACACACACACACACATGGACAAACACACACAAACAGATCGATCAAGCACTCGCACACATGTGCGCACACATGTGCACACACACGTGTGCACACACACATATGCACACACACACAAGCACACAGACACACACACATGTGCAGACAGACACACACACACACACACTGATACTCACACACACGCGGGTCGAGGTGAAGGCTGGAGGTCGCTGAAGGTCGTTGCCGTCTCAGTGATGCAGGAGCGTCTGGCGCGGCAGCAGACGGCCACGGAGGAGGAGCGCTCGCGCCTCCAGGAGATCGTCTCCAGGATGGACGCGCAGCTCCACGAGCAGCAGAGGCAGCTGGAGAAGGTCAAGGGTCAACTCACAGAACACCTGCACCACGTGCTGCAGCAGGAGCAAGTGCACACGACTGATGTGCTGCTGTTGTTGTTGTTGTTGTTGTTGTTGTTGATCTCCCTTTAGGAGCGCTGGAAGTTGGCGGCGGAGCAGGCCAAGGCGGAGTCGAGCCAGAGGGCCCTGGAGGGCGAGCGGCACGCCCTCAGCCTGCAGGTCACCATGGAGAGGGAGGAGCTGGAGAGGGCCAAGGTGGGCCGGGTGGAGCGACCACGTCTACTGCGTACACACCCCCTCCTCCTCCGCCTCCACCCCTCCTCACCTCCATTGTCCCCCCAGAGTGCTCTGCTGGAGGAGCAGAAGTCGGTGATGCAGCTCTGCGCCGAGGAGCGCAGGAAGCTGGCGGCCGACTGGGCGCACTTCCACAGCCTGGAGAAGCAGCGGCACGAGAGGGCGGAGCGCGAGGCCGGCAGCCTCCTGGAGAGGAGGGAGGGCTCCATCCTCAGCCTGGCGCAGGTGGGCTGCCCTCACATTACGGGGGGGTGGGGGGGGCAGTGTGTTGGGGACACACCCTCTGCTTCACCTTCCGGCTGCAGGACCAGGCCGACTCGAAGCTCCGCGCCGCCGAGCTGAAGCTGAAGGAGGCGGCGGCGGCCCAAGAGCGAGAGACTCTGGAACGACTCCGGGAAGAGCTGGAGAGAGAGAAGGAGAGGATCAGCGGAGCGGCCGCCAGGCTGAAGACCAGAGCGCAGGAGGTGGAGGCCTTCAGCGAGGTGACCACACACACACACACACACACACGCACACAGCCGGTGGCGTGACGCCCGAGTACCGATGTTTGTTTTTCTTTTGCAGCTCGCCGCGGAGAAGCACGCGGAGGGAGAAGCGGCGCTGCGGGAGGCGAAGCGGGTGGAGGCGGAGCACCGGGCGAGGCTGGGGAGCGTCCACGCCCAGACGGAGCGGCTGCGGCAGCAGGAGCAGCGGCTGCTTCAGGTGCGTCCGGCGCTCCGGACGTTGTGCAGATCAGGGGAGAGCGAGCGGCGTAAAACTCGCCCGGTGTTGTTGCAGACGCGGCTGAGTCACCTGCAGGAGGACACGGGGAGGCGGAGCCGGAGCGCGCTGATGACCTCGCTGCCGCAGGTGTTAACGAGCGCCTCGCCAGGTGAGGGACGTTCTGCCGTCAATAAAGACGTCGGATGAATCGTCTAACGCGGCGATGTCGTCCGTAGACGCTGGTACGGCGTTGACGTATCCCGAGCCGAGCGTTTCCCCCCCGGCGGCCTCTCTGGCGAGCTCTCAGGCGATGGCTCTGCAGGCCAGTCTGGTTCTGTGGAAGTACACGGCCGAAAAGGTAACGCCCACTTTCGTAGTAACATCTCCCCAGTCTTGAGCCCTTTCATGTCAACTGGAAATCTTCAAAATAAAAGTTTAAATATCCTGAAAAGGTGATCGTGTCTAAGCAGTCAGGGGCCACATGACGTGGCGGCCCTTTTGTTTGGTGTTCAGGGTTTAACGGCATTAAGAGTCATCCACATCAGATCAGATATTTAGAGAAGACCAAACACTAAACAAAGTTCTTTGTATTTCTACTCTCCATGCTAGTCAAATGCAAACCTCATGGCTGCCGACTCATTTTGAAGTCCCTACTTCTCTCCTCCCTCAGGACCGTGAATACCTCCGAGAGGAACAGATCTTCTTGGAGAACTTGAAGAAGAATTCACACAGAGCTGCTTCAAGCACATAGTCAGTCATGGTGCTAGTAGGATTAAAGTTTTGTGTGTAAAACATCAGGAATAAAGTCACACCAGTTTACTTGCCATGGTATTTATTTAGGAAAACATTTCAGTCACTGTATGCTTCAAATTTGTTTTACATTTTAAATAAACATGTTTTAGCTAAACCGTCTCTTCTCTTTACGACAGTTCAACAATATTAAAGACAGTTTTAACGAATCCACTCCAGATTACGGCAGCATCAGAGCGGTCCGCCTTTGCATCTGCAAATTGAGAAAAAGAGGATTAACACCTTTAAACAGAAAATGAATAAAGTGCATCTGCAGTCAAGCCTCAGGTTACCATGACTCATCACTTAAATTCAGACAGGGATAACTTTATCATCACTGGCTTGACGTGAATCAGGCTACAGTGTCGCTGCATGTACCTGATGAACTGGTCTGCCCAGGTGTCCTGACCTACGACCTCTGATACGTCACACGTAGCATCGTCATGTCCTGTAAAAGAGAAATCATACATCTTGGTTATTTTAAGGGATTAGATTAGGAAATCACAAACGGGTCAGACAGCAGGTCTCAGAACAGCTTTCTAGCGTCAGTTATCGCATCGGACGGCACTTCCTATGCAGCAGTTTTCGTCACTGAACACGCAATGTGGATCTGAGAGAGGGGGGTCACATCGTACACACCTCATCAAGAGGACTCCTCATGGGGGGCAGCCGACACAGACCTGTGAAGAAAGAGACATTTGGTCAATGATGGTTCAGCAGCAGGAGCACATGACTCTACACACATACACACACCAGGTGCAGCTTGTCAGATACGATTTTTATCAACATGTTTTCAGACAGGGATAACAGAATCATCATGTGTACTGCAGACTCGGCAATAAATAAATGTAGTAAACTATTTTAAAACAAACTGAAATTAAATAAATATAAAAATGTCAATTTTTTTCTACAACTTTTCCGCGACAGTCCAAGCCCCATCTTAACTTCAGCTTCAGTGTATCCACATTTACCTGATCAACTGGTCTGTACCCAGTTGTCCTCTGGGACATCATGCACAGCAGCAGCTCATTACATCCTGTAAAAGGAGAGAGATAACACATCTAGGTCAGTTTAAGAGTTTAGATTATAATCGAGCAAACGGTTCAGACAGCAGGTCTCAGAACAGCTTTCAAACGTCAGTTATCGCATCAGACGGCACTTCCTATGCAGCAGTTTTCATCACTGAACATGCAACTTGGTTCCAGAGAGGGGGGGGGGGTCACGTGGTACACACCTTAACACAGGACTCGTTGGGGGTGGAGGACCAGACGACACCTGGACCTGTGATGCAAGAATACATTTGGTCAATGATGGTTCGGCAGCAGGAGCACATGACTACACACACACCAGGTCTGCAGTTTGTCAGATACCATTTTTATCAACATGATTTCAGACAGGGATAACAGAATCATCACGTGAACTGCAGAGTCAGCAATAAATAAATGTATTGTAATAAACTATTTATAAAAACATTACATTTTATTGTGTTAAACTAGCAGTTAGCCTAGCTCACTTCCCTGAGCTACTGTTGCTATGACCACCAAACTTTCCAGTTACAGTGCGTTTACTTGCAGCACAGGAAAAAAATAATAACGTATGCCAGCTTATTTCTCTTTTTTTAAATGTCTTTATTGGGCATAAATTAACACGTGACTATTAGAAATGATGAACAATTGTTATAGTCACATGTTGAATTATTTTAAAGAATTGCCCAGGTTTCCCATCAGCGGGGGGGATCCTGAATCAGCTTCAGCGTGGCCATTTACCTGGTACCCAGGTGTCTGTACCCAGGTGTCTGTACCCAGGTGTCTGTACCCAGGTGTCTGTACCCAGGTGTCTGTACCCAGGTGTCTTCACGTACGTCACACGTAGCATCTCGTTAAAGCCTATAAAACGGGACAAAAATGACACATCTAGATTATTTTAAGGATTAAGATTATAAACGAGCCAACGGTTCAGACGGCAGGTCTCAGAACAGCTTTCCAACGTCAGTTATCGCATCAGACGGCACTTCCTATGCAGCAGTTTTCCTCACAGAACAAGCAACGTATAACCCGAGAGGGGGTCACGTGGTACACACCTTCTCAACGGTTGCCTCGCGAGCAGTCAAGCCGGGACCGGGACGGCGGCCGGACCTGTGACGTAGGAGACAAACGGTCAATAACGGCTCGGTCGCAGGATCACGTGACCCGACACATTCACGCACTAGGTTAGCAGCTTGTCAGATACCATTTTTATCAACATGTTTTTTTTCAGACAGGGATAACAGAATCATCACGTGAACTGCAGTCACCACATATATTGTAATACATGTATTAAATGTACACATATTTACCCGTCATTGTGCTAAGTTCCGCCATGTTGGACGACGCCGCAGGTCTCTGGCCCAGCAGTGGTCTTCCTCCACGTGTTAGCCTAGCTCACAGCTAGCTTACCCCTCCACATGTGACCGGCTTCTACACTTTCCGAGCGCACAATAAAGTCTCTTCGCTCCTCAGGAGGTGTGAAGTTACCCGTTCACGGCGGCTCGGCCACAGAAAACGTCTCAATAAGACGTGAAAGCATTTTAAGGCGCGCGAGTTGCGTGTCTGGGGAGCTCGCGCTGCTCACGTCCTCTCACGAGCCAACGGAAGATGAGCAAGGACCGAAGTCTCGCGCGATGAAGCTTTTATAGGTTGGTGACGTCACATCCCACGTGATTACCGACTGGGTGGTGCTAAAAGTTTGGGAGGAAGTAGTTGGCTACTATTCCATACATCGATACGATACCCAATGCTAATTTATATATTCTACAACTATTTATAATAAAGATTATATAGATTATAGTAAAAACGGTTAATACCATTTAAAAATAGGTTTACAAGACCAGAATGAGCAGTTGTGTAATTCCGACTTTACTAATGGGAAATGTTATGAATATGAGGTCAAATGTGTTAAAAAGGAGAGCAATTAATAATACACAGAATGGAAGAGATTAATTCGGATTATATGTTTGTGTGTGTTTGTATTGCTCCACGTGATTTAGCATACACATACAGGAATTACAGTGGATGATTACTGATGCTGATAATTGGGAATACACTCAACAAGTCGTTTAAACATCTCCTATTAATTTACTATTAAGAGAAACGTCTTCTGTGTATTCATGAATCACATACAGACGTTATCGTCGTCTTGAATGCAAAAATGACTTGAGGTTCCTTTGCTCAATAATATGATATATATATATATATATATATATATATATATATATATATATATATATATATATATATATATTTCACGCCATGTAGCATTTTGAAAAATCTTAATCTTTTATCAGATATATTATAGATTCCCATCATGACTATTGTCAAATGAATATTCAATCTATGCAGAGAATACTTTAATTATTTACTCTATAGCTGCATGCGTATACATGAGATTATCCTGCAAATAAATATCTAATGACATTTCAGGGAGTGAAATACATCTGGATAAGATAACAAAGTTCCCATTTTAAATGATAAGACCATATGGCCTCCTATAGGTCAGGTTTAAATGCTGCGTATTGTGGAGCCGGAGGTCAGGCGGCTGCTGCTCCGCCGCTGCGGTTCCCTCCTCCGGTCACTAGGGAGAGACTCTGAACCGGAGAGCCGCCGCCGTCCTCTCCGTCTCGGGGTTCCACAGCGGCGCTGAAGCCCGGAGAGCAGAGAGTCTGCAGCCGCCATCCGCACACCGGACCCTCTCTCTCTCCCCCTCCCTCTCTCTCTCTCTCTCCGCCCCGGGATGGATAACTCCTCACAGGACCCATCCCGCGTCCTCTACGGGGAGTTCACCGACGCGCTCCACGACGGGGTCCGGTACTCGGTGAGCTTGACGGAGAGCGCCCTGACGGTCCAGAGGATCTGCGCGTCGCCCTGTCCCGCGAAGGTGGCGTTCGACCTGTCGGACTGCGTCGGATGCCGCGCGCACGGCGGCGGAGGAGGAGGAGGAGGAGGAGGTGGAGGAGGAGGCGAAGGGCCGGGCGACGCGGACGTCGGCGCCTACTTCACAGCCTACTTCTACCCGTTCAGGAGGCGCTGGATGAGCGCCGGCGTGGCGCGGCAGCGGGTGGAGCGGCGCTTTCGGGTCGCGGCGGTCCAGGAGGACCCGGCGGCCAACCTGCGGGAGGCGGAGAGGTGGGCGCGCGCCATCAGAGACGCCTCCGCGCGCCGCGCGCCCCGCAGAGCGGGTGAGGAGGACTTTACATCCCATCATGAAGGAGGTTATGGAATATGGTATTAAGGTTTCATTGAGTTCTTAACGACAAAACTCCTGAAAAGTTAGAGGAGTTGCTTGACACACGCACACGCACACACGCACACACACGCACGCACACACACACACGCACACACATAAACACACTGTGTAACCTGCTGCCAGTGAAAGGTGATCCAGCTGTGCAGCAGCAATTATACAGCTGTCCCATTCATTCAGAACAGCCCATGAGAGGGAGACTACACACACACACACACACACACACACACACACACACACACACACACACACACACACACACACACACACACACAAAACCTGGTTATTTAATGTCTACTGATCCTCTGTCAGGCTTCATTATTCCTCCTCAGTAAATTATACACTGCAAAAAATCACATTCAACAAAAGTCATTTTTGTTTGTTTGTTTTTGTTTTCATCTCACTTTTAGCAGCAGCTTCGTCTCATTATGTCTCACTTGTGGTTTCTTTGACTCTCGGTCTCATTAGCTGCAATAAGAGCCACAATTAATATGCACATATGAGGATGAAACACAAAGCTGTTTGGGTCCCAGAATGATTAATTTCGTGTTGATGTTGTTGTTGTTGTTGTTGTTGTTGTTGTTGTTGTTGTGGGGGAATGCATTTTATAACATCCTTTGACTCATATGGACATATTTATATCTTAGCGGGCCGTGTTTAGCGGGACGAGCAGATCGAAGAAGAGGAGGATGTTTGACTAGACAGTGGCTAATATGGAAAGGTTGGAGAGAGAGAGAGAGAGAGAGAGAGAGAGAGACTAAGGGCTTCTTTGTGATGGAGCATCACCTCCCTCCAGCAGGAGTTTGGGTTGCAGCCCTGTGTGTGCAGACAGATGGTAACCTGAGAGCTCCCCCCCCCCCCTCTGGACTCATCAAAGAGCTCCAGGTTCGCCTGAAATCACACATACTAATGACCACTTCAGACATCTAACCGCCCCCCCCCCCCGCCCTCCTCCAGCTTCTCTACCAGCGATGCTGTGATCACGTCTTTCATTCATAAGCTTGTTTTTTTTACTCCGTTCTGGATCCAGGCCAAACAATAACCTGTTTAACGGAACACGATACGGGGGCAAATGAGTCTAACGGGGGGGGGGGGTAAGAGACGCTGCTTTCCCGTCATGTAGAGGTGGGGCGTGAAGGTCAGTGGTGTGATTCACTAATCCTGTGTAGTGTATTTCTACCCCCCCCCCCCCCCCCCAGTTAATTGCATGTCATCTCATCTGGATGTAAAGGTTGGATTAAAAGTGCAACTACAGAGCGAGAGATTGGCCTTTAGTCCGAGTGACGAACGTTTACTGACATAAAGTGGTGCCGGTGGCAATGAGGTGCAATGTAACTGTAGTTTATTTGTCTGTGTGTGTGTGTGTGTGTGTGTAATGGCTCCAATACTCTCAGGGTTTTTACTCTCGCTGCAGGATCTCCTCTTTAATGAGCCGTAAATAATGAAGTGTGCGGCTACAATACCACTAATGGCCACCCCACTCCCCCCCCCCCCCCCCCCCCCCGCCGAGAGGGGACGCTGCGAGAGGACGGCTCCTCGTGAGAGAAGGGCCAGAGAGAGGGAGGAGCTGCAGGCGGGAGGCCCTCAGAGGTCGGCTGGGGGTCAAGCTGTCGTTCATTCAGCGGAGGAGACGAAAAGAACAACATGCGTCACCATGACGACCTCTCAATGGTGGTAGCAATAGTGGCTTTAATGAAGGTGGCTTTAATGGAGGTGTCAATGGCGGCGACAATGGTATAGGAATGGAGGTGACAATGGAGGTGTCAATGGAGGTGTCAATGGAGGTGTCAATGGTGATGTCAATGGAAGCGACAATGGTATCTGCATCTTTATTTTTAAACTAGCGGCATAGAGAAACTTCTGCAGCAGCTCAGCACCGTGACGCCCCGGCTGTCACCTGGCTGCCTGGAAGTGTTTGTCTACACACTTACCTGTGAAACACACACACACACACACACACACTAACAGGATCTGGCCCCAGGTATCTTCACCTCACATCGCAGACACATTTCACATTTCACCCTCATACTGTCATCCTGTCTCTCTCCATGTCACACACACACAAACACACACACACACATACACACACACACACACACACACACACACACACACACACACACACACACACACACACACACACAGGAGGACTGTCTGGGGGGAAAAGTCCCAGACATTTAGGGCAGCGCATTGAAAAGTAACAGAGGATGAATTATTATTTAATGAGTTCTGAACTTCTTTGAGATTTTACGGTTCAGTCGACTTAAAATAATTTACTTATTTTGTCTCGTGAGAACCTAAAACATCCTTGGCCTGTTGGTGACCCCGCTGGGGGTCGGATGTCTTTTTCATTACAGCTTCTGAGGCCCTGGAGACCCTTGGTCTAAAATAAAGTGTCAAAATAAAATGTCAAAATAGTGAAGAAAATGGTCCAGAATCTGAAGATATTTTGTTTATTATCATAAAAGAAATGAAAAACTGACGATTTGATGATTAATCAGATATCAAAGAAATGGCCAATTATTATTCTGATTGACTTCATTAATTTAATTGAATAAATGTATTCCTACATTCTCTAAATACTGAAACCGCGTTTTAAATTGTGATCTCCGATTCTCCGCCCTTCAGAATAAAGGTCTGGTGGAATTTAAAACCTCCCGTCACACGTTGATGCTTCTGGGAATTCAGCCTGAAAAATGCTAAATGATGAAAATCTGACACCGACGGCGAGTTCCTGTCCTCATCGCCCCATGAGATAGACCCCCCCCCCGCCCCCTCGTCTCCAGCCTATCAGAGACGGGCCTGTCCGTGTGCATCCTTTTGAATATTTGATCATGCACAAGGAGACCTCCCCCCTTCATTGTGTCCCCCCCCCCCCCTCTCAGGTGTGGTGTACACGGAGGTGCGTCGGCCCTGCAGAGTCATGGTGCTGGTGAACCCCCGCAGTGGGCGGGGCCAGGCGCTGCAGCTCTTCACGGCCCACGTACAGGAGATGCTGGGCGAGGCCGCGGTGCCCCACACGCTGGTCATCACAGGTGAGGGCGTCACTCACCGCACGGTACCTCTCTCTCTCTCTCTCTCTCTCTCTCTCTCTCTCTCTCTCTCTGCTATTGAGCATCTGGGCTATGAACACGTCTTACATGTAGTACGTGTTACTCTATTGTTCATGTATGCTTATATTTATATTCTATGGCCTTTTGTTATATCTTGTAATCTTTCATCAAAACCTGGAACAACAATCGTGATTATTCACGTTATATTTTAAGTTACGTTAACTTATGTTATGTTATAATATCTAATGTTTTATTATGTTATGTTATCTCTTGTTATCTTATCTTATGTTACGTCTTGTTATCTTATGATATATTATGTTATGTTATCTTTAGTTATCTTATGTTATGTTATATTACATATATATATATTTATATGATGTTATCTTATTTCTTGTTATCTTATAATATATTTAGTTATTTTATGTTATATTATATTAAGTTATCTGTTGTATTATGTTGTGTTATTTTATCGTATCTCTTGTTATCTCTTGTTATCTTATGTTATGTTATCTCTTTTTATCTTATATTATATAATATTATGTTGTGTTATCTTATGTTATTTTATCGTATCTCTTGTTATCTTATGTTATGTTATAATATGTTATGTCATGTTATCTTATGTCATCTTATCTTATGCCCCCCCCCCCCCCCCCACACACACACACACACTGATTTCTTTCTCCTCTCAGCTGCTCCACATTCTGTGTGAGCGTTTTTTTCCGTGACCTTAAACCGGATCGTGTGTCGGCGTCTTTCGTCAGAGGCGTTGACCTTCACGTGACCTCTGACCTTCACGTGACCTCTGACCTTCACGTGACCTCTGACCTTCACGTGACCTCTGAACGCCACGCAGCCGCGTTCTGGGGAACGTTTAATGAACTAAAAAGAAAAAAGGAAAAGCATCACGAAGAGACGCCACCGAGACGGAGGAACGGCAGCGAGAAACTGTGTGTGTGTGTGTGTGTGTGTTTGTGTGTGTGTGTGTGTGTGTGCGTTTGTGTGTTTGTGTGCGTGTTTGTGTGTATGTTTGTGAAAGAGTGCCGATGCGCCTTCAGGCTCTTTCTGCCGACTCCTGGGACTAAAAGGAAGGTCAGGAGCTGGACGGTGATGAAAAAAGACCCCGAGGACGAGGACCTTCAGCCGGAAGCGACCGCGAGGGATTTAAAGGGCCACGACCCATTCTTCCCGGCACGCGGCTCCTCCTTGAGGGAGCGTCCCGGCCTCGTGTGTCGACGTGTACCTCCTGCATACTGCATGAAGCCTCCGGTGTCCCGCGCTCCATCTTCACCCCGCGGTGACCTCACAGGAAGCTGCCGGAAGAAAACCGTTCTCCACCGTTCTCTGAAAAGAATTGAGAGACATTCTGAGGAGCATCCAGGGATGTTAGCTTAGCATCGAGAGTGGCTAGCTTAGCATCGAGAATGGCTACGGGGAGTTTTTTTATTTGACTTCTGCCCATTGATCTATAATCTAGTCGGAGCGAGAAAGAAGAAATGTAATTTCCGATGGCAGCGAATCAATACTTTCCTAACTTCTTTGCTGTCTGCCTTCCTCTCTCTCTCCCTCTCTCTCTCTTACACACACACACACACACACAACACACACACACACACACACACACACACTCTCTCTGGGGATCCTCGGCTGGTGTAGGCCTGTAGGCTTTAATGCTGGTGGGATGAGCCCCTGCAGAGGGAGGGACGTTGCCCCCTGCCGGGCACATCAACATCCACACGCACACACACACACACACACACACACACACACACACACACACACACACACACACACACACACACACATGCACACACACTGAACACGTGCAGATATTGGTCCGCCACAGATGTTTTGCCGGCGGCTGATCCTCTGAGTAGCTGGTGTGACGTGTTTGGCCTCAAAAGGGGAATTGAATCTCTTTTCTGCCTGATTCTCCCTAATCCCACCCCAGAGGCGGTCAGTGAAGGCAGCACGCCTCTCTGACCTCTAAATGTTCTGCTGAGCTCTTCCCTCTCCGTTGCAGAGCACCAGAACCATGCGCGGGAGCTGGTGAGGCAGGCGGACCTGTCGCAGTGGGACGCCCTGGTCATCATGTCCGGGGACGGGCTGCTGTTTGAGGTGCGCTGACCTTTGACCCAGGCCTGCTGCCTTTGTATTGTTATTATTATTATTTTAAATGTCAGAAAAGGCCTCAGAAAAGTAAATTGTAAGACCATTCTGGTAAATTATATGAAGAATTCTTTTCTCCACATTTTCAGAAAAGGCCCCCCAAAAAAGGAAATGTTATAAGATTCTGGTTGTTTCTATATATATATATATATTTTAAAGAATTCCAGAGAAAGCCCCCCCCCCCCGCAATATACAATACTGGTACATTATATTTAGTTTGAATTAAAAAAAAAAAAATTAATTAATTCCGAAAAGGCTTAAAAAAAAGTAAATGTTACTTTCGGATAAATTATATAAAGTCATTATTTATTTATTTGTATTTTTTCAGAAGAAGTCCCCCAAAAGAGTAAATTGTTATAAAATTCTGGTAAATTATATAAAGTTTCTATTTCCTTTATTTATTTCTTAATTTCTTTTAGAAAAGGCCCCAAAAAGTAAATTATAATAAAGCTCTAGTAAATGTTCTGGATAAAAACTAAATAAACTCTGGACGATATATAAACATATGCAGGGCACTAGCCTTCTGGACTTTCTGCTCGGCCTCATTATTATTATGATGGAGTTATCATATTATAAAAATGATAACTCCATCGACCCGTCTGGTTTCCTCAGGTGATCAACGGCCTGATGGAGCGAGCCGACTGGCAGCAGGCCATCCGGACCCCTCTGGGGGTCCTCCCGGGGGGCTCGGGCAACGCGCTGGCCGCCTCCGTCCACCACTACTCACAGTGAGTCCACCGAGGAGTCGTTTACACGCACAGACCTTAAAAAGAACAACGCTTCATCTCCTTGAGGAGTGACGTCACGGCGTCTAGAAACGTCCTCATCATGAGAGACGTACGGCTTCATGGTGAACTTAGAACAACATAAAAAGTGTCTTTGAGTTTCTGGAGTTGTTCCCTCGTGACGGGCGCCACCTTCTCTCAGGGCGCCGCCGGCGTGGAACGAGGAGCTGCTGCTGAGCTGCGGCTTCCTGCTGTGCAAAGGCCTGGTGCGCTCCATGCAGCTGGTGTCGGTGCAGCTGGCCTCGCGGCGCCGCCTCTTCTCCTTCCTGTCGCTGGCGTGGGGCTTCGTGGCCGACGTGGACGTGGAGAGCGAGCGCTACCGCCACGTGGGCGCCATCCGCTTCCTGATGGGCACCCTGGTGCGCCTGGCGTCCCTCAGGGTCTACCAGGGCCGCCTGGCGTTCCTTCCCGCCGCGCCGGCGCCGGCGCCCGGCTCCTCGCCCAACCACAACTCCCGCCGCGACGTCACGAACGCCAACCGCAACGCCATCAGCAACTCCTCCAACGACGCCGTCACCGCCAAGAGGCCCGAGGCGCTCGGCGCCGCGGCGCCGGAGGACTCTCTGCTGCCGGGCCTGGACCGGCCGGTCCCCGACAGCTGGACGGTGGTCCGGGAGGAGGACTTCGTCCTGGTGCTCGCCGTCTACCAGTCCCACCTGGCCGAGGACCTGTGGGCGGCGCCCGGCGCCACGTGCGCCGACGACGGGGCGATCCACCTGTTCTACGTGACGGCGGGGATCTCCCGCCCGGCGCTGCTCCGCCTCTTCCTCGCCATGGAGCGGGGCGGCCACGCGGCGTGCGGCTGCCCCCACCTGGTGTACCAGAAGGTGGCGGCGCTGCGGCTGGAGCCCGGCGCCGCCGAGGGCCTGATCACCGTGGACGGGGAGGCGGTGGAGTACGGACCGGTGCAGGCGCAGATCCACCCGGGCCTGGCCCGCCTCGTCTGTGGGTGAAGAGGGTTCTACTCTTCATCCTTTTCTTTTTGGAGGACAGATTTATGGTCCAGCTCTTCATCGTCTTCAGAAGACGAGTTTTCAGAAGTGCCAAAAGACATTTGATCAGCCTCTGGAAATTCTTCTATTTTTCTACAGAAACAACTCGTCGTATTTTTATGGACCCCGCCCCCCATCCTCCTCCTCCTCCTCCTCCTCCTCCTCCTCCTCCTCCTCCTCCTCCTCCTCCTCCTCCTCCTATGCACAACTTTCTGCTTTTTACACACACGCGTTTCCTTGCATCTCTGCAGCACTTAGTGGTGGAGGGTGTGTGTGTGTGTGTGTGTGTGATCCCGTCTCCTTCTTGCTCTCTGCAGATGGTGCTCCTCCTCCTTTCAGGCTAATGAGCCATCAGCACCATCACGTGGTGGAGATGGTGGTGGAGGGGGGGGGGGGTCTTGACGCATCAGGCAAGGCGATCAATGTAAAGCAGGACGGAGTCGAGTGAACTGCTCCCCTGTGTGGCCTTCCCTCGCTGGGGTGGAGGGGGGGGGGGGGCATAGTGCAAATGTTAACATTTTCATCAGTGCCCCCCCCTCCCCCCTCCCCCTTTGGACTGTTGACAGGTTAATGGGGTTCAAATAAATGCTGATTATGAGCTCCATCGCTGTCAACGCAGCAATAAGATGATTATATTTTTAGAGCTTGTGGAGGAAGGAAGGAAGGAAGGAAGGAAGGAAGGAAGGAAGATATATGACATGATCGTTATTGCTTTACAGCTTAAAACTTGATTAAAAAAAATATATATATTTTAGGCCTTTCTGTGCACCATGGACCACCTGCAGGAAGCACAATGTAAAGAGATACACAGGTGCTGCTCCTCCTCCTCCTCCTCCTCCTCCTCCTCCTCCTCCTCCTCATCATCATCAGAAACACCTACAGAAAACTCATTGTGTGCAAAAGAAAAAAGAAGAACAGTATTTACATGTTTATACATTGTGCAGAACAAATAACAACCTCCACGGTGCGCGGTCACGAGCTGCAGGGGCGCGCGCACACTGCTCATTGTTAAATGTATGAACGTGAGCATCTCACGAAGGTGGAGATAAGCGATAAGCAAACGCCTCGTCACGGCTGCAGACGTCTGGGGGGAGGAGGGGGGGGGCGCCCCCTGCTGGACCGTCCTGAGAGCTACACCTTCATGCCCCGCTTCTCACACGGGACGGTGGATTAATGTAGAAACAGCTGCACATCATATTCAATGAGCATCTTGTCCCACTGCTGATGACGTCATGGTGCTGTTTGTTATTCCACTGGCTGCTTCAGTGCTGATGCTGTTTGTCAACACTCATTTATTTTATAAACGAGTTGAGAAAGTTGTTTATTGTTCTGATATGAACTCAGTAGATCAGGGGATCCACGTGATATGGTTGAATATGGTAATAATAATAATACTAATAATAATAATAATAACAATAATAATAATATTAATAATAATGTCAATCGCGTGCCACGCATTGCAGCTTTTCACTTTGAAATGCAAAGGTAACAATCAAAGTTTCTCCAGAGTGCCTTAAACCGTTACCCAGGACAGCCGCTAGGTGGCGCTCAGATACAAACAACGACGCGGATTCTTCAACACGTGAAACTCACCTGTGTGAAGGACGGCTCACTTCATCCGGGGTACCAGACGAAGGGGTCAACAGGTATTCCTCATCTGCTTTTATTATATTTATATTTTTATTTTTTGTTTATAGTGTGAGTTTTTTTTTTAAAGATCAATAAACATTCATATGGAAACGTAGTGGCTTCCTTTTTTGTGCTGATTATTAATAACACATTTCTATAGTTCTCGTTTTCCAGCCGTTCACCGGATGCACTCACCTGATCACGTGACACATTTACACACCTGTTCCCACTTACCTTAATCAGCTCCCAGCTCCACACCTGCACACAACACTGACATGCATCCTGCATTTAGGACCAACCCTTGAAGAAGAAGAAGAAGAAGAAGAAGAAGAAGAAGAAGAAGAAGAAGAAGAAGAAGAAGAAGAAGAAGAAGAAGAAGAAGAAGAAGAAGAAGAAGAAGAAGAAGAAGAAGAAGAAGAAGAAGAAGAAGAAGAAGAAGAAGAAGAAGAAGAAGAAGAAGAAGAAGAAGAAGAAGAAGAAGAAGAAGAAGAAGAAGAAGAAGAAGGGTGTGCAGTGCCTCGTGTCCTCCACCAGAGGGCGCCAGAGACCAGGTCTGACCTCCCATCGCGCGTTGAGCTCCATATTTACTTCCTTCCTTTTATATATATTTAATAACGGCCTGAATGTCAAACTTTTTGCCGTGAAGGTCACAATTCAAAGTGTACACACACACACACACACACACGTCCCTCTTCGTGTGACACTTCGAACACCCACAAACTAAATATGCATTTCTGGCCTAAGAAATTATATATATGTGTGTGTGTGATAATCTGATTATAACATGTGTTACTCTATTTATTGGAAAGCAGAGTGAGGATTCTTGGGTGTCTCGGCCCACACGCTCTGAGAATAGCTGTGAGTCATTTTGGGAGTTTGTTAACTTCATCTCTGGCAACAGATAATGTTCCCGCTTTTATTTATTTATCATTAATTAAAGCCTAAAAATAAAACACCTCTCAGAGATCTCACTCGGCTGTATTTAGGGTTTTATTATAACATAGAGCACGTTCCTCAAACGGCAAATTAGTTAATGAGAATAACTATTAAATATAACGAATTACAAAAAACAGAGTTACAACACATCAGAGAAATGATTCAAAACAGACTCGATATATTTAGATTATATTTCTTTCTTTTTTCTTTTGTTGTCTATCTTATGCATTTTTCATTTTATATTTGTAATTTTGTAAAATTTTAAATATTATGAGTGGAGGCTATCCGTTTGTCTATTCCCTGCTCTGTGATATTTATGCTCTGTTGTGATTTTTATTTTGTTTTATTGTTTGAATTAAGCAAAAAAAAAGAGAGTGAGAGTATGATCTCCTGAAAGCCTTGCTCAAGGGCTCCAGGGTCCGCCTCAATTACTCACACAGACCTTCAAACAGTTTGATTAATAATAAAACAGCCAAATAAATAATCCAATAATAAAAATATAATAATTCAAAGTGACGCGCCATCTCTTTGTGTTTTAGTTTAGTTGGGAAACTCTTTCATCCTGTTCTCCGTCTTACTAATTTTCCATAACCTTTTCTTTCCAGGAGTAATTGAATGCCACGCCGACAATCCGCTGCATACCTGAGGAGGGAGTGTGTGTGGGAGTGTGTGTGAATTTAATCCCCCCCCCCCCCCCTCTTCTGTTTCTTTTACGTGACCCTCCCTGCTGCTGTGTCCCAACAGGTCTGCGTCTCCCTGATTGGTTGCCGGGTAGAACTCGGGCGTCCCATCGTGCCGAGGGACTTAAAGAGTTTGGAAGCATCCGACGACGTCACAAAACAACCTTCAACATTTCTCCTGTTCGCCCTCGAGCTGGCCCGCAGCGCTAATCTCCGTTTCCTAGAACCAGGTGTGTCGACACGAAGCGGCTCTGCTGTTAAAATCAAAGCCGGGACGGTTCACCAATAAATCACGGTTCAGTTTTACCACAGGAATCCTCACCGCACGCTAAAACCAGGACCTGCAGTTAGGAAATGTTCTTAAAAACATCTGATTTATCACTCAAAATGGACGTTTTATCGTCTGGTAGAAGAAGGACGAAGGGAGTGGTCCTGAGAGTAATGTGGAGAACAGCATGAAGGTATAGTTGTGTTTTTATTACGGCAAGAAACTCAAAAGGTACTTTCAGCCAGGACTCTTTTTGGTCTTGTTTCTGTTTTTTAAACCCAAGTGGGGCGTCTGACAGTGTAGAACATCTGTGTTCCCCTCAAGGCTGCTGGTCTAACCTGCAGAGGACCAGAGACGGACATCTGTCCCACATCTGTGCAGTCGGCAACTGGAGTCGCCTCCCGGAGGATGCCGGGTGAACTGCACCTCCGTCCACTGGCCTCACTGGCCTCACTGGTCTCACTGGTCTCGCTCAGTGACACTTCTGGTTCCAAAACACTTCTATGTATGTCAAGTAAAAAAAAATGCCCGATATGAACCGCCATAAACTGCTATAAACCGCCATAAACTACCATAACCCGCCATCAACCGCCATAAACCACCATAAACTACCACAAACTACCATAAACTACCATAAAACCCCATAAATAGCCATAATGCGCACTCCCCAACACTGAGGTGGGATGGAGATGAACTGGTGGTGCTCTTTGAGGTGCTCCTCAAGGTGCTCCTCAAGGTTCTCCTCTAGGTGCTCCTCTAGGTTCTCCTCAAGGTTCTCCTCTAGGTGCTCCTCGAGTCGAGCACCTTGAAGGTTTCACATCTCGTCAAATATTTTCTCAAATATAGATTTGAAAGACTTTGTGTTTCTAAAGAATAACACAAAGCGGGTTGGCATTGTTTGCCTGCCATCCAGACACAGAGCCAGCCTGATGAAGATGAGGGGCGTGATGACGTCATTTATATTATAAACTATGAACTATGAACTAATAACTAATAACTAATACTCAGAGGACCTGATCATGTGGGCCATTCGTTCTGCTCATTATTAATATTGATCATTTCCTCTTCAGTGGTTCAGCCGCTGGACGCGAACACTAAAGACGTCTTCATCATCGCCAAGTGTCACACACAACAACGTGTGAATGGACGGCTGTGTGTGAGTGTGTGTGTGTGCGTGTGTGTGTGTGTCTTTAATCAAGTCCACACTAATGGGGCGGTTCATTACGCAGACGACCGAGCGAGCAGCAAAACGAGTTAATTAAAGAGTGACTCACGTCTGGTGTCAGAACACGTCGGCATCAGAGGATGTCTCAACGATAGCCCAAGTTCACCTCCACTTCCTGCACACACACACACACACACACATGCACACACATATTGTTATTTGCGTGCGTATGTGCCTGTTTGTGAGCTTTGAAGGACCCAAAAGGACAGTTCAAAAAGCAGAAACCCAAAAGAGGGCTGAGTCACCGCTGTGTGTGTGTGTGTGTGTGTGTGTGTGTGTGTGTGTGTGTGTGTGTGTGTGTGTGTGAGCCCATTGTGTCATCTTTATCTGTATTGCTACTCATGAGGCTGAGTGGAAGTCCGGCAATATCATTTGTGACGAGTTTGGAGGGCTCTGCTCCAATGAGGCGGTGTTACGATGAGCCCTACACGAGCCACTCTGTGTCTGTGTGTGTGTGTGTGTGTGTGTGTGTGTGTGTGTGTGTGTGTGTGTGTGTGTGTGTGTGTGTGTCTGGTTTCTCATCTCCATATAAATGGCCTGAGGGAGAGGGCACAGCGTCTGTCTAAATGTGAGTGTTTGCATGTGTACGGTAAGCTATTCTGGGGGCCGAGCAACTCAAACTCCTGTGTGTGTGTGTGTGTGTGTGTGTGTGTGTGTGTGTGTGTGTGTGTGTGTGTGTCACTGAGATATGCATGAGATTTGGAGGAAATGAAGTCCCTTAGGTCCGGTTATGTTGCACCGCTCGCCGACTAAACAGGTCACCTGTGTGTGTGTGTGTGTGTGTGTGTGTGTGCTTGTGTGTGTGTGTGTGTGTGTTCACACACTGCTGATGGCTTTTCTCTCAGGTTATGGTCCCACCTGAATACCGTCCGGGCTCCACCTCAGATGACCTGGAGATCAAACAGCTTCACACGTCGGTGACGTAATACTAAATGTTGTTTGTGTTCCCCGTTAAGTGTCCGTGCTCTTAAAGGTACAGCGCGCAGCTTCTGAAGGAATCTGTTGGCAAACATGGCACATTATATTATATTACATTATATTATATTTTATTATATTAATAAGTATGTTTTCTTTGGTGTGTAATCTATGTTTACACAGCTGGACATGAGCGTCCGTGACCATGGGATATTTCAGTTTTTCTTTTTTTAATAAATTAGCAAAAATGGCTACATTTCTTTTTTTTCCCGTCAAGATGTGGTGCTGAGTGAACATTAACGAGAATTAAAATGAACTTTTTTGATTTTAGCAAATAGCTGCAATGAAACAAAGAGTACTGTCCCTACCCACTGTGTGTCAGGGGGAGAGGCTCCTCCTCCTACAGAAGCCCAGAAGGGACAAACCAAACACTCTCTCACTATTAATATATAAAATGTATTCGTGACAGTCGAAACAAATTCCGACATGTTCTTTCATGAGCAATGGAGTTTCATTTTTAGTCCCACAACTCAAACTTAAGTGCGTATTAATCCACGGCTGAAGATAGTCCCCAGTGGAATGTTCCCCGACCTCCGACCGGAGAACAGTTTCTCTTCAGGAGGAACCGGTCTCCGTCTCTTTGGTCCAGACAGGAAGGGCTTTCTGTTTCCTTCTTCTCTCTGCGTTCTGCATCTCCATCATTGTGTCTTCTCTTCCTTCTGAATCTGTATAACCCAGATTAATCTATTCGTGAAGCGTTGTCGTTGTCGTTGTTGTCGTCGTCGTCGTTGTTGTTGTTGTTGTTGTTGTTGTTGTTGACACGAGGGAAGCTCGAAGAAAGAGATCAAGCCGACGTTCAGAGGAGCTACAGGGGCCCGTGATTCATGATCTATATGTTATGAGAGAATTACATTACATAGTATTTGCACCGGGAGACGATCAAATCTCATCTGACCCCCCCCCCCCACAGCCCCCCCCCACAGCCCCCTCCTCCACAGCCCCCCCACAGCCCCTCCTCCACAATAAAGTGCACCGATTCATCGCCGCGTCTTTTTCCGTCTTAAAGCATTAATTAATTCATTATGTTCACTTCAGCTGCTTCATTGATGCCACTGAGGAGTTGAGTTGTCATGCAGCCCCCCCCCCCCTACCCCCTCCTCTCTACCCCCAAAAGGCCATGATCCGAGCCGCTTTGTTTGTTTCACCTTTTTTATGAATGAAAGTGAGATCTGTGTGTGAACAAAAAAGAAGAGATCAACTACCGAACAGCCTTTAGTCTGATGAACATGAGGGGAGATTACAAAGTAAGCAAAATAAAAAGGTCAGAATCATGGGAAACAACAACAACAAAAACAAAAATAACAACAACCACAAGCAGCAGCAGCGGGTGGAGCGCTGCCACTCACACGGACACGATGACATCACCACGAGGTCCTTTGGTCGTTTCACTGAGGCTGCGTCACGCGGCGGCTTTTCTCTTTATTTCTTTTCTCTTCTCCTTTTCTTTTCTCTTCTCTTCCCTTCTTTTCTTTTCTTTTCTGTGGATCCAGTCGAGGTCGAGGCGATCGTTCAATGTGCAGCTTTACATAAAAAAAAGGCAGAAAATCTTCTTTCAAAGTTTTTTCTCTTGTGGAAAAATAGAAGAAATAACTCCATCAGAGGTCACGACCTCCGACGGGTCGAAGCAGGCGAGCGCCACGAGTCACGACGCCGGAGGTCAGAAGGTCAGAAGGTCAGAAGTTCTCCTGAAGTCCTCCGGTTCTTGCACAGTGGGCGGAGTCACGGTCCTCAAAGCGTGGTCCACAACTCGCCTCCTCCTCGGACTAGCTGGTGCTCTTGTGTTGAGAGTTGGCTCCGCCCCCTTTGCCCTGCGAGGGCAGCCGGCTCACCTTGTCCCTCAGGCCCTTCAGGCTGTACAGCCGGCTGAAGGTGAAGCTGAAGGGCGCCTTCCCCTCCCCCTCCTGCCAGTGCGTTTCCTGCGCCGCCGCCGCCGGGCTCCGGGAGGCCTCGGCTCCGCCTCTCGCCGTGACCTTCGCCGCCGGAGGCTGTCGGGGGGCGGGGCTCCGCCGGCCCTGGGCGACCTCGTCCGGCTTGGACGCCGGCGGTCTGGAGCGCGCCCGAGGGGACGGCGGGCTCTCCGTCCGGGTCGGCTGGCGGCCGCCCCCGAGCCGAGGCCGAGCGGGCGAGGCGGGTCGGGGGGGTCTGGGCGGGCCGGGAGGGGACGCCGCCTCGCCGCCTCGCCGCTGGCCGAGCGGCGTTCTGGGAAGTGCGTGCGAGATCTGGAGAGAGAGAGAGAGAGAGAGAGAGAGAGCAGAGCGTCACGCGAGGTTTATCGCTGCTCTGGAATCTGAATGCCACGAAAGCTTTGATGCAAACGGGGAAGAAGTCGTCTGATCGTTAAGGTCACATGACGGAACACGCCGGGGCGCCAGAGGAGGAGGAGAGGAGGAGGAGAGGAGGAAGAGAGGAGGAAGAGAGGAGGAGGAGAGGAGGCTCGGCAATAAAAGTTAAGCCATAAATCTTTCAACGCTTCATCAATGTTGCACCGGCGAGAACACGCGGCGAGCGTCAGTCACTAGAAGAAGAAGAAGACGCACGTGTGTGAGTGTTTGTGTGTGTGTGTGTGTGTGTGTTTGTGTGTGTGTGTGTGTGTGTGTGTTTGTGTGTGTGTGTGACTTCCGGCGACTCTCCTGGGTCCATAGTGAACGAGCGCTGGGTGTTTAGGTTTAGCGACGCTCCGCTGGTGCGTACTCAACAGACACACACACACACACACACACACACACACACACACACACACACTAGACACACTCACACTCACACACACACACACACACACACACACACACAGACCCCCCCACACACACAAGCTGATGCACATCTAAATGGCCTGTGTGAGGCGAGAGCTATGCCCAATGTTATAAACATATAAATATGATATTAATGTTATAAACATATAAATATGATATTAATGTTATGAACATATGAATATGATATTAATGTTATGAACATATGAATATGATATTAATGTTATGAACACAAACACCAGGCGTTTGATATTCCGATGTTTTGTGGGATGTTTTCCACAACCGCTACAAAGCCGTGTAGTAAATATGATTTGGTGTGAACTCGAGTGACTTTACTCCTAGAGGAGGCGGGGCTTATTGCTTTACTCCGTTGAAACCAGTTTTCATTTCCTCATCCACCAAAAGAAATAAACAATATTTCTACTTCATGTTGTTCTGGACATGCTGGACAACACTAGCTTCATAGTTGCTCTCTGGTCACGTTTAAAGACGTATGGATATAGTTGTCGATGTTTCTGGTTATACCTTCTGTCCGTCAGAGTCTCTCCGCTCCGCTCCGCTGGGTCCTAGTGCCGCCCGCTCCTCCGCCTTCTCTCCTCTCTTTCTCTCCGAAAAAGACTTCCTCGATAGGAGGTCAAACGTGGACAGCCGCTTCGGCCCCGCCCTTTCATTGGTCGATTCTCCGGGAGTCGCTCCGGCGTCGACCGGTTTCTCCGCCCCCGATTGGTTCGGCACCCTCTTCCTCTTCGGGGCTTGGCCGTCTATGTTTTCCTCTTCTCTCCACGTTGAATCTTCACCCCGTCGAAAGTGGTCCGCCCTCCTCTTGGCGTCCTCGACGCCTCTCCTCTCCGCCTCCTGGTAATCCCTCTCGGCCACGCTCCCCCTGTCCTCCTCTCCTCCCCCGTTGACGGCGCTCTCATCGGCCGCGATCCTCAACGAGGACCAGCTCTCCGTCTCGCTCCTGAAGGTGCTCCTGAAGGTGCTCCTGTCCGGCGCGCCTCTAGCGGCGGTCCGGGCGACGCTCGTGGCGTTGGGAGCATTGGCGAGCGCGAAGCCAACGTGGGCCTCGAAAACCGGCTCGTGGAAAACGGAGTTGCTGCACTCGTAGAACTCCTCCGAGTTGTTGGAGAGGGCGGAGTCCGTTCTGGCCGATGTGTACCCGTCGGACGACGGCGTTTGGATGTCCGGGGAGCGCAAATCGGGCGTGGGCGTCCGCGAGTCAGGGGTGGGCGTCCGCGGGAGAAAGCCGTCCGGCGTCGGAGACCGGGTGTCGGGCGCCTGCGTGTCGGAGAGGTTCAGGCGCCGGGGTCTTTCAGGCGTGTGCGTGCTCGCCTCTGCTCTGGGGATTTGTTCCTGGAAGGCTGGATTTGGTGTAAAACTTGGAGGCTTTACAGAGTCCACGATCTCTACCGCGGGCGCCTCCTTTGGAGTCGACTCGCTGAACGATATCCTCTGAGGTGCCCGTGCTTTGCGTTCTGAAACACTCCCTCTTGATTTGTTTGGCTCGTCGCCATACGGATCTCTTCCGGGAGTCTTCGCCACTCGCTCCGTCTGCGAGGTTGACTTGCAGTCTGTCGACGTCAACGTCTCGGGCTCGACTTTAGTGTGAACCGTCTCTTGAATATTCACGCTCGCTGCCTTTGGCGCCTCGGTTATCGTAACGTCCGACTCAGCTTTGTTTCTGTCCGCTTTCTCGCGTCGTCCATCCGCCTCTTCGGCCGTCGTCGTCTCTCTGGATGTCGCGCTCTGCTTCCGCTGCGAATCTCCACCGATACCCGGCGCGCTATCCGCATCTTTCCGTGTGGTCCCGGGTACGCTTCTTTCTGCCAAAGCTCCTGAAAGGCGCCCGTCACGGACCCCGTCACGGACCCCGTCACGGACCCTCGTCTCGAGCTTCCTGACGACGCTGAACTCCGGCAGCGTCCGTCCCTCGCCGGCGACGCCGTCTTTCATAACCAACTGGACCGTACGAGGTTTAGGGATGGGGGGTGGAGGAGTGTTTGAGGACGGGCATACCGAGGAGGATGTGAGGGGAGGATTGGGAGTTGTGGAAAAAGAGGTGAGCCGCGGAACGGAAGAAGAGGGCGAAGGAGAAGAGGCACCGACGGGACCGTTTTTCGAGGAGGAGACTGGACCATTTTCAGAAAACGAGCCGGCGGAGGCGGAAGAGGAGGAGGGCGCCTTGTTGGCGGTGGGAGGGCGAGCGCTCTGGGTCATCTCACGGGAGTCTCGGGGCCTGTCCGTGCGAACCGCCTCCGCCTTTTGTGGCACAGTCGTCCCTGTCGTGTGAGAGTCAGGTGGTTCCCGTCCAGTCGCCTCTTTCTTGCCGCTCTTCACGGGTTCTGCGCTGCCCTGTTTGGCGGCGACCTGTCGCAGCGTGGCGACCTCCGGCAGCGTTTCCTTCGCCGCGGTGAACGGACTGCTGAACCGGATCGCTTGGCTGGTTTCGAACATCTCGGATCTCTGATGGACCTGATTCGGTTTTCTGTTATCGCGAATGTTGATGAACCCGATCACGTCCTTGGGGGGGTCGGGTTCTGGCCAGGTGGGCAGGTATGACATCATGCATACTTTCTCTAGATCGGTGACCCCGGGGTGGACGGGAGGATCCTCCTGGACAGGTGCCGCTTTCCGCCGCCCCTTCTTGGTGTCTTTCTTGGAGTTCTCTGGACTCGGGGGCTCTACGGGGTCGGCAGTACGGACGGGACTGCTCAAAGCGAGCATGGCGTATTTGGGGCTGTACAGTTTCCTCGCCATGGCGGCGGAAGGAGCGGCGGCCGGTACCGGCGCCGGCAGCGGCCCCAGTTCTGGTTCTGGCTCCGTGGTGACGGGCCGGAGGTCGACGGAGCTGGAGGTCGCATAGAGGACGCAAAACAGCCGGTCGAAGGCCTCCACCGCCTGGCCCGTAATCACCGTGATGAGATTTTTGTCCAGACGCGACGACATCCAGGTGAAGCTACGGGAGATACGGCAAAACGTTAGACTCTTTACCTTGAAACTGTGCACAGGTGTATTTATTACACGGATACAGTTCCAACCTGTAAAACAGGGCATTTATTCACTCACAGCAACAAAGAAAGGTGGAGCACACAGACAGAAGCTGTTTCTCACACACACAAAAACACAAACACACACATACACACACAAACACACACACACACACACACACACAAATGTGCACTAACCTGTATGATCCAGACACGGCTTTGTCTCCGTCGATGAACATGAATCTGTGTCCCATCCGCCCTCGGACCTTCGTGCACGACCGGCTGTAGAAGTCTTCTCCATCCGTGCAGCGGACACGGAGATTCTGTTACACACACACACACACACACACACATTTTTAATTAGAGGAAAATTAACTGGAAATTACAAGCGCAAGAAATAGTTGAGTGTCGAGTGTACAGTGAACAATCGACTTCACAGATTTTATGAGGTTACCGTATCTCCCTACTTGTAAGTAAATAGAATAAAAAGAGCAGGTATGATGTCACCGGCACCATCCTCTACTTTAATGTGATTAAAGTGACTCAGAATGGCATCAGTAAAACACGCTATGCAAGACATGATCCTACCTACCTATACCTACCTACCTACCTACCCATTGATCTACAGTACCTATCTATCTATCTATCTATCTATCTATCTATCTATCTATCTATCTATCTATCTATCTACCCACCTACCTACCCATCTATCTAGACGTACAGTACTTTTAATTAAAAACAAACAGAGACATTAAGACCAGTCTGGTTCTATTTCCTGACCCTTAATTAAAGAAAGCCAATAATTACACCAATATAAATGCAGTGATTAAATCTTACGACATGGTTAATTGCCAATGATTTAAAATCTGTCTCGTCTCTACTTTATGTGAAGGCTGCGTTGACAGCGCGGACTAAACCATTATCTTGACCCACTTTGCAGGTCTTTGTTGGGACTTGTGTGATCCGCTCATCGCTGTGTGAAAGGCGAGGTATGTGGGCTGTACACAAAACAAAAAAGCGTCTGCAGTTCCTTCAGATCAATATCTGGCGTTCCGCAGGGCTCAGTCCTCGGTCCTCTGTTGTTTTAAAATGTTCTATTACAGGCACTCCTTGAATGCCACCTCGTCTCGACATATGAGGTTTGCTTGTTGACAAGTATAGCGTGAACGTTTCTGTTGATTTTTTTTGGCCGCAGTGTGCACATGTAAACACCCCGACAGGTGTAACCGAATAGCCGCAATAAACCGACAGTGCTGACATTGAACTAACAGTCATGATAACAGATGGGCGGTACAGTGATAAGACACGAAGGCAAGCTCGAGCTACGTGATTTATCTGACTTTAACTCACTTCCTTTCTTCCTAAGTTTTGCCTCGTCGTCTGCAGGATGTTTTCAGCTCTTCGGCTGATTGACTTTTCTCTCGACTTGCCACTACTTTGGTGGTTGGTGAGTTTTACACTCTTGGGCTGGGCCAGTCGGTCCTGACTTGGCACACAGCGCGAAGAACATTACACAACCTGTTGTGTTGATGTAGCAGAAGATTCCTGGCGTGGCTTTGGGCGTAGCCCGTCCCTCCTGTTGGTCCCACCCAGAACTCCGTCTTCCCCTCAGCACATTCCTCATCCCTGTCGTATCATTCGTATTGTCAAGAAATCGTCTCCGGCGGCTGACGAGTAATAATGACTCTGACTCCCCCGAGCCGTCACACATGTCCTTGCGGAAGATTTTGAACTGATGGAATTTTATCGTCTCACTCAGACGCTTTTAAAACTAACTTGATGAAAATGTTTTTTTCTCCTCCTGCCTAATTGAGGCATTACAAGTAATCGGCAGTGCAACGTGTGCATTAGCTCTGCATGCTTAGTTGATTGAATAATCGTTAAATGAAATGCTTGTGATTTTAAGTTTAAGGTGCAGCTTTAAACGGCGTTTCCGATGACGCCGTTCGCTCCGACGACAAGCGTCAACACGCGTCGGTGACAGAGTCGGTGTAGGTTAAAATAACCATCGCATATTTCTGCAATATTTCCGAGGCGCACCAGGCCCGAGCGGTACGCGAGTCAGATAACAACCCTTTGAGGGGGAGCTGTCACACGAGATCATTGACATGCAGAGCTAGAGGCTCAGAATTGTTTATTTTTTAACACATTGCGCTTGTATTTTGGGACAGAGTTATTCCTAAAGAAGTCTTTTTTTTAAACAAACAAAAAGCTCCGTGTTTCTGAAAGACAGGTAGAAGATCCAGCGGAGCCGGAACGACCTCCTTGGTCATTCATCACGTGCGTCTGTCTCATGTTTTAAAAGACAAAGTGTCCACTGTTTGTTTTTTAGAACCACGAGACGAGATGAACGTCTCCTGTCCCCGTCATCCCGGCCCGAAATAGATCCGTGTTTCTTCAGGGTATGCGCGTTGTGCGACTGTCAATATTTCCTTTGTGTGCGCGTTCTCTCGAGGGCTCCTGAACACGGCGGTGTGCATCTTCGATGTCTCGCCTGCCAAATAGTGATCCAGAGCATCGCACGCCTCACTTCGCTTTGAGCAGAATTAGCCGAGCGCGTCCTGGAACATCTAAATGCAGAAAACAACGCAGAAAAGGAGGAACAACGCCGACTCCTCCCGACTACCGCCATCCGTCGCTCGCCAGTGAAGGACTTTCATTATGGAGACTCGATGCAAAGAGTTTTGTCTTGTTAGGTCGAAATAGTTTAATTTGATTCTGTAGTCTTGAGCTTTAAAGTAATACATATAGAAAGATATTATAATAGGAAATATTGGGGAGAATATTATTATTATGAATGTGTTATAAAGCATAGGGGTACCGTTTACTCTATGCAAATGTTTAATGTAAATGGAAAGATTTATTGTGTGTTGCATGAGAATGAATGTTAGTTAGTATTTCAGATTGTTGAAGCCGGTTGAAGCCTGTGACGTGACTTTAATGCAGACAATAACAGACGGGACTGTTATTGTGAAAATACTTGTTTAGTAACTTGACCGGATGTGATGTTTTGACCCTGGGGTCGTGAGGTTTGACCCTCCATTTTGATAGCAGACTTTTATCCAACAGGAAGGTGCTAGAGGCTGAACTACCTTTGAAGAGGAGGCATTGACTGGTTTGAGACTAAGACTCTTGGGACTGGGGGAACATCACTCTCGTTGGTCTTGGCTGTTTGTTTGTTTGAACTTCTTGCCATTAAATATTGTTAAACTTATTTCACGTGCATCCAGAGCCTGACTTCCATCATCTGCCAAGAGCCCAGTTTCAGAACTCGAAAAGTACCTGAAGATAGAGATCTCCGTTCCCCCGTGATGTACTCTTCTACGTGCGTCAACATGACCACGTGTTTAACGTGTGCTCTTCGATTAATCGAGGATACAGTTCCAGGTAAAAGAGAGAGAAAGAGAGAAAGAGAGAGAGAGGGGGGGGCATGTGTTTTCAATCATTCATGCATAACGGAAATTCAGATTCCTCCTGACTGCTCGTCTTTACTTTTAAAATGAAACGTGTGGCTCAACGGTGCATTACAGACGTATTTCAGCCTCAAAGGGTGTAAATCTCCCCCCCCCCCTCCCCCCTCCATAAAGATTCACTCTCCATTAGTGGATCGTTTTCTCTCTCTGGTCACATTTCCTCTTCCTTTAAAAGTTCATAGTGAACTTCCTGTCGCCGTCTGGTCATCGAGGATCTTTCTCCAGCAAAGATATTAATTAAAATCTAATTAGTAAACCTTCTTGTCTTTTGACTGAGTACATATTGACGTTGGCGTTGGACGGGGTGGCGGCGCGGCGCTCACCTTGAGGTGCCCGGCGTGCATGTTGGCCCTCTGACACATGGACTCGAAATGAGGAAGCGTGGAGCGCTCCAACAGGATGTAGACGGAAACCTTCCTCTTGAAGCCGGCGTCCAGCAGGTCCCTGAAGATGTCGACGTCGGTGAACACGTCCATCACCACCGCGATTACCTGGAGACACAAACACACAAACATCATCCATTTGCAGAAATATGCGTGTTGGGAAATACGTTCCCTTTATTGCGAACGCAGTGGGAACAGGCCTCAGGCGCCAGAACATTACGCAGTATTTACTCTTTTATGCCAAAACAAATATTATTCAAGTTGCTCCACAGGTTTGAGTAAAATATGATCGGACGACTTCTCCTTCTGAAGGCCGTAAATAGGGACATTTAGGCTTTTTTTTGTCTTCTTCGTCCTCTCAGTTTGTAGATGACCCATATATCCTTGACAGAGACACTTCAGGAAGATGCCCAGGGGATCCGTTATGTAACACTGAAGAACAGCTGCTGAGCACCTCACATAAATGAGTCAGAAAGCATATACACACACACACACACACACACACACACACACACACACACACACCGGTGGACATGCACACAATCATGCAAATGCATGTGCATTGAAACAGACGCCGCGCTGATAAAGCGGCTTAATCAAGTTGCACTTTAGTCCTGATCGTCTCCATTCGCTCGCCGCTCTGTACTCTGACCTCACGCTGACGTTTATCTCCTGTTCAGCTGGTCAGACGAGCAACTGCAGAGCGACGGCCCGACATGCATTAAATATGAATATATATGTTCTAATGTAGGGATCAGCCGATATGAACGTTCTCAAAAACAAGTAATATGTCATTATTATATAATGATATTGTGATATGAGACTAGATTGTGTCTTCTCTAGACTGTTAGAGCTGTTCTATTATTTTCCTTTAGTCACTATATCCACAAAATGTATGAATATTCATGAAGTATTTCAAAATAAGGCCCCAAACCCTCCACCTCTTGTACTTTATATGTTTACTCAGAGTATATTGATATTTTATGGCTTTAAAACAACCTTATAGAAGTTTAATTTGATTTCAAGGTGAAAATAGGTTTAAAAATACATTAAAATCGCAAACTATATATGATTAAAGTCTATTCCAGGCCAACATACCTTTTGCGCATGCGTGATCATTTTCCTGACCTCTTTGATATGCACCTTTAGTCACTGTATCCACAATACTGATGAATATTCATTCAATATCTCATGAAATATTTCAAAATAAGGCCCCAAACTGCCCACATCTTGTATTTTATATGTTAAATTAAATATGGATATGGCTTTACAATAACCTTAGAGAAGTCTATTTGGATTTCAAGGTAAATTATAGGGGTTAAAACACCTTAAAGCTGCAAAATATATTAAAGATTCAAGGTTGTATTTGCCATGTGTGCCTAAACCAACAGTCCAGACACATTGGAGCTCTCAACAGTTTAGAAATAACACTATAATCAGATAGAAAAAATAGAAAAGATGAAAGAAAACACTATACAGAAGCTGGTTATATGTACAAGAACAATAAAGGTGCTAGTATGTACAGTTTAAACGTACAGATAGTAATAACATATGATTAAAACCCTATTCCAACATACCTTCTGCGCCTGCGCAATCATTTTCCTGACGACCTCTTTGATGTGCACCTGCCCCTCCAGCGGCGGCTGCGTGTACACGGCGGTGCGCGTCACCCCGCGGTAGGAGATGTTCTCCGGCCAGCTCAGGTCCATCAGCGGCACGGAGGTGTCGGACAGCTCGGGCCAGTAGTGCAGCGACAGCGGCAGCTCGGCGGCCTCGTCCTCCGCGCTCTCCGGGAAGAAGAGCTCCGCGCCCGGGTCGTAGGGCACCACCCCCTCGGCGAGCGTCTCCAGCTCCGGGTCCGAGAGGAAGCCGCGCAGGCCGTGCGTGCGCAGGTACTTCCCGAGCGCCTCGCGCCCGTCCAGCAGGAACGCCTCCAGCGCGAGCCGCTGGTCCTCGCAGTACAAGAAGTCCGCTTTGGACTCGTGCGTCCGCGGGTTCACGTGGTTGTCGTCCAGACACTGGACCTGGGACAGAGCCATGGTCTCGCGCTCACACACACACACACACACACACACACACACACACACTAAATGAAACTTTACAAATCCACCCGCAGTGCCACGACACCTCTCCTAAACTAAAAAAAGTTTAGCTCCGGACTGCGCGTGCACTTCATGGCGCGCTCCCCTCCTCCAGCCCTCGCTCTGCGGTCTTCCTTTGGAAGTCCTCTCCGATGGCTTAACACTCCGCCATTGTCGTCCCGGTGTGTGCGTGTGTGTGTATGAGAGGGTGTGAGAGACTGACACCTCGCTGGAGGCATCGCCCGACAGGTGTGGTGACCCTGACAGGGAAAACACATCCACCCACCCACCCACATAAACAAGCGCACCTTTGTCACGTGACTTTCCTCCAGTGTTAGATGAGTTGAAGTGATATATGAGGTAATCCCTCCCTCTTTTTTCTTCTTCCACTAAACTTTGTAATCATTATGTTGCAAGTTTCACATTCAGATGACGCATCAGCCACCTGGGGATCACAGCGGTGATGTCATCCCACCTGTCCTGTCACGTCCTGTCGAACAAAACTAATAAAATACAGATTAATGCTGGATGAGTAATAAGATCTAACAGATATTTTATTTTAATTGGCATAAGAACAGTGTTTTAAACCAGAAACGACACATTCACACACCCAGGGCGCCGTGGCTGACCTTTGACCTCTTTGGGATTAGTTTGATGTTCTGTAGGAAGCAGGCGGCAACCTGGCAACCTGCAGGGGGCGACTCCTCCCAAAATAACAATAAGTCTGGTTGTATAGAAGTCTATGCTTTATGTGTTGAAGCTGCATTCTCTCTCCTGACCCCCAGGGGGCGACTCCTCTGGTTGTATAGAAGTCTACGCTTCATGTGTTCAAGCTGCATTTTCTCTCTTGACCCCTAGGGGGCGACTCTTCTGGTTGTATAGAAGTCTACGCTTCATGTGTTCAAGCTGCATTCTCTCTCTTGACCACCAGGGAGCGACTCATTTGGTTGTATAGAAGTCTATGCTTCATGTGTTAAAGCTGCATTCTCTCTCCTGACCACCAGGGGGCTCCTCTGGTTGTATAGAAGTCTATATAGTGACTCTACTTCTCTTGATGTATTTCCTCAGTAAACATTGTAAACATGAATTTATGGTCTGTAGAGTCACACAGACCATGAAGCCGGGGGCGCTTTAGGGGCGGAGCTACAGATGATTGACAGGTCGACAACGGCGTCACTCCTTATTCCAAATATGGAAACTCCTGTCCATTGGCCGGTTATACTAGTTACCCAGATACTTATAATATTATCTAGCATTACTAATAACTTCTCTTTGTTCCCTCATGACTGGAAACGATTTAATTCATGAGGCGATTGCAGAGCGATAAACGTCTTTGTGTTTTTAAAGCTCTGCATTTTTACCTAATTTCTTAATTTTTTAAACCACATTTTTGCTATTACGGCTTTTCAGGTGGTCCCGAGTGCCGATGGAGCCCCCCCAACCCCCCCTCCCCCCTCCCCCGTTTTTTTAATGTGTTCTCGGAAAACCGGATTAAACCGGCGTCCAGTCGCTTAGATATTTCACACGTCGTGGACGAATCGCTCTCCGGCTCGTCAGCCGTCGCTCGTCTTCTGTTTTTTTTTTAACGTCAACGTCTTATCGAGTGGCACCGACGGCGTCGGGGCGATCGGGGCCCGCGGCGCCCGCCTCCGGTCGGTGAGTCAGTCAAACAGTCAGTCAGTCAGTCGGACCGGTTCGGCGGTTCTGGTGTGTTTGCCGCTCACGCCTCGGAATATCGTTGGTGTTTTTTCTTTTTTTTTTACCTGACGTTTAACATTCTTGTGCATGTCTCACTGCTGCAGCAGCAAAATATGTGTCGGACACTATGCAAATATGCACACGCACACACACGCACACACGCACACACACACACACACACACAAACACACACACACCCCGACCGCCTCTCTCCTCGGCTACCTGTCGGTTTACGGGATGAAACGCGGCTTCCTGCTTCGCTTCAGACGTGTAACGTCCCGGTGAGAGAGGCAGCGCCGCATTCCTCGCATAGTCGGAGAGAAGCGCTGGGCCCACGTCTCCAACGGCCGACGTGTGTGTGCGCGTGTGTGTGCGTGTGCGTGTGTGCGTGCGTGCAATACAGACGCAATACCTTGGGTTGAGGCATTTAGACACAATGGCTTATTAAATATCCGGTTGTCAGACTAATTATTATACAGAGAAGTGCAGTCAGAGGACTCGTGTGCTGTGAGGTGTTCCAGCTGCATTCTCTCTCCTGACCACCAGGGGGCGACTCCTCTGGTTGTATAGAAGTCTATGCTTCATTTCTTAAAGCTGCATTCTCTCTCCTGACCACTAGGGGGCGACTCCTCTGGTTGTATAGAAGTCTATGCTTCATTTCTTAAAGCTGAATTCTCTCTCCTGACCACTAGGGGGTCGACTCATCTGGTTGTATAGAAGTTTATGCTTCAAGAGACAGATACTGGAGGTAATTGAATCCCTTTATTTAAATGATTTATCATGTGATTTCTCACCGTAAACCACATCAAATGTGTCTTTCTTCGAGTATTTGTGGCAACAGGAACATCTTTTACTAAGTTCTATCTCACTTTTAATATATAAGTATTCTAAAGTTACACAATAAATACATGAAAACCAACAAATGACACATTTAGTTTGAGGATTTTTACATTTTAAGCTGCATTTCAAAACAAAGTTCATCTCACTGGTCAGATCAACACAGCGATCTCCTTTACTGGTCCCCAGAGAACACACACACACACATGCACACACACACACACACACACACATGCACATGCTCACACACACAAACACACAAACACACACACACACACACTAGCATTCAGTTTCCTTTAGCACACAAATAGGCATACTATATACTATATAGTTTGCAGGTTTACATGTATTCAGACCCACATTTCACACACACACACACACACACACACACACACACACACACACACACACACACACTCTCTGTGTCTTTCAGCTCAGTTCAACGGATCTCTTCTTGGAAGCTCATCCTCGCTCATCTTCAGTGGAGAAAGCATTCTCCACAACCCCCCCCCCCTCCCCCCCCACACACATACACGCTTTCAAGTATGTGTGTATGCCTGGGAATGTGTGTGTGTGTGTGTGTGTGTGTGAGAGTGTGTGTGAGTTCCCCACAGTGTTCAGGTCCATATCTTACATGATTCAAGTTGTGGGATGCAGGTGGAAGCGACGGATGAGCCCGCAGCAGCCGATTGGACGAGGCTTGTGATTGACAGGTGGCAAAGAGGTCAAAAGGGGGAGGAGTCAGTTCCATCACGGGCAAGTGCAGGTGCAGCTCGGTCAGTTCTCCTCAAAAGAAAGAAGTGATTATGGGCGAGTGCACGGCAGGGGGGCAGTGTGTGTGTGTGTGTGTGTGTGTGTGGGGGGGCGGGGTCAACGCGGCTCATCGACGAACCCCGCGGCGGCGTGTCCTGAGTGGCGGCGGTCAGGGGCAGTGGTAGATGGGCTGCACGTACTCGGGGGGGAAGTAGCCCACGTGGCCATGGCAACGGCCCCGCCAGCGCAGCGAGTCGGAGCAGTCCACGAGCTCGATGACGTCGCCGCGCTGGAAGCGCAGCTGGGACGAGTGCTGGGGGGCGAAGTCGAAGAGGGCGTGGCCATGATGGGGGCGCTGGGGAGAGAGAGAGAGAGAGAGAGAGAGTTAATGACAACTTTAGGCTTGTTTTTCTTGTTATGGATGAATAAATGAGGTCATGAGAGAGATGGAGAGTCCAGAACGATGAGTGTGAGAGAGAGAGAGAGAGAGAGAGAGAGAGAGAGAGAGAGAGAGAGAGAGAGAGGGGCTCTGCTTCTCTCTCGCCCAATGTGTATTTTTATGTACCTCTAGTGGAGTCTCTCTCTCTCTCTCTTCCTCCTCTGATCTCTGTAACCTCTCAGAGAGAAGAGTGGAAGAGATATGAACGGGGAGTGAGACCAAGATTGTATTTTTGTTGTTGTTGGGCGGTGTGTGTGTGTGTGTGTGTGTGTGTGTGTGTGTGTGTGTGTGTGTGTGTGTGTGTTTGTGTGGAGACCTCTATGTTGCAATCCTGGGCTTTATTGTTGTGGACTGCTTCGCCTCAGGCTAAGTCCCACTATGATGGCGTGACACACACACACACACACACACACAGACACACACACACACACACACACACACACTAACCAGACAGCAGGATTAGGATGATGAGACACACACACACAATGTAATAAATCTTCCAGGTTCATCCTTTTACTGTTTCGCTGATCCAGTCTAGACTTTGTGTTAGTCTTTTGGATTTGGGTGCAGAGAGAGCGTGTGTGTGCAGGCCTCTATTTGCACCGGTGTGTGTGTGTGTGTGCATGTGCGTGTGTGTACGTGTGTGTGTGTGTGTGAGAGAGCACATCCATTTTTCCACACCAGTTCGTGAGAAATATGGTCCGCCGGTATCGCGCTCCGCCGCCTCGTGATCAACGAACACATTACTCTGAGACGTCGATGGACTACAGCTGTCACACACACACACACACACACACACACACACACACACACACACACACACACACACACACACACACACACACACACACACACACACACACACACACACACAGACCAACCGCAGAGTAAGAGATGGCTGAAGTTAGTCCTCCACAGACTCTAATATTAATATAAGTATATTTTATATATATATATATATATATATATATATATATATATATATACATATATATATATATATATATATATATGTATATGTGTATATATGTATGTCTGTATATCTATATTTATATATATATTTATATGTCTGTATATATATATATATAAAATATACTTATATATATATATATATATATATATATATATATAAATAGGTGAATATTATTAAAGTCTAATTTGGTGATATGTTTTGGTTTCACATTTAAAGTTCTCTCCATGCACATTAAGTGTTATGATGGGGGGGGGGGGGTATTTAGGTCGTACAGATTGTTCCCCCTCTCCCTCAGGATCGCCGTGGTTACCTCCCGCCTCAACCGCCATCACGGACCCCCTGAAGCTGAATTATTAAAGTGCACCTGTTCCTGCTGCTTCCTGGGAGAAAAGCCTCATTTTCAGGGGTATAAAAACCAGAGTTATTGAAGTGAAGCGATCAATACGTGTGGATCATCTTCTGAAGAGCCGAAACTAACGAGCCGGCGGCGTCAGAAGACAACAAGTGAAGAGAACAGGTGGCGGCAACATCTGGAAGTGGAGCTCGCGGGTCTGGAGCCGCTTCGGGCCGAGGCCGGCCGAGGATATTAAGACGCTTCAACTCCTTTAACGGGACAAACACCAGCAGCTCTTTTATTCTGTCTTTCTTCACCAGTTGGACTCGTTTTTATTGTCGCTCACGATGACAAAGTTTACGTCTCGATGCAACTGAAGTTAAGCTGGAGAACAACGACGTGTCTGAGCTCTCCTCCAGTGAGACGGCTCCTCAAAGACTTGAGACTTGTTCCTGAAAGACTTGAGACTTGGACTCAAGCTTAAAGACTTAAGACTTGTTCCCCAAAAATGTGAGACTTGTTCCCCAAAGACTTGAAATTGAGTGAGAGTTTGCCGTACGTCCTGGTACTACACAGCCTGCGACCGGGCGGCCAACAAATCTTACATTCAGCAGTCTTCAGGCCACAGACCCCCGATGGCGGAGGCGCAAATCAACATATTAAAAGTCATTGTAGCGGCACCATTTTTTTCAAGCTGTTATTTTAAGGTGGAAAAGTTACATAATGGGGCTTTAAAGACTTAAGACTTGACTTGGACTGGTTCCTCAAAGACGTGAGAGGTGACTCATCGTTCATTCACCCGCCCGTCGCTCAAGGCGTCAACTCCCCGGGATCCACGCTGCACCTTCAGCTCCGTAGCGAACGACTCGACGACGGCCTCGACGACGGCCTCGGCGACGGGCTCTCCCTCGCGGGAACGGTTTACCTGTCGTTTCATATTTTCCTCTGACTCATCCTTTCGGAACACACCTGCGAGCGCATTGAGAGCCAGACGGAGGGCGTTGAACGCGTAAAGCTCCCCTCGGGACGCGTCGAGCCGGATGAAGAAAGACTTTAGAAAGCTGTCGTCCACATATCCTGCGTGGCCACTGAATCCTGACTTAACCCCACATCCCAACTTCCCCCCGCTCGCCTGGCTCGGCGCCCCAGGTGACGTGTTGGTTGTGCTCCAGGCCAACGGCGGCGCCGTGCGATGTGTGTCATCGCGAGCTGCGCCTCAACGTCAGAACCCCGAGGCCTCGGCAGCCACGGCCCCAAAGTTGACCTTTTTAAAAATCGGTTATTATATTGTCTCTTGACTATGTGGGAGCACTTGTTTTTATTGAACCTTTATTCAACCAGCTCCCATTGAGGTTAAACATCTCTTGTTCGAGGGTGACCCGGACAAGACGGGCAGCGACATGAGAAACACAAAGTTACAAACAAAGAAACACAAGAAACACGTAAATACACACAGAAAACACAAGAAACACAAAGTTCTGAACCAAAAACACAAGAAACACAAAGTTATAAACCAAAAAACACAAGAAACACATAATTACACACAGAAAACACAAGAAACACAAAGTTAGAACACAAAAAACACAAGAAACACGTAGTTAAAAACCCCACACAGAACAAGACGAGTTAAAGAAACTAAAAGTTAAGAGACGGTGACCTCACCGAGTTCCTTTAAAGACACATTCCCATGGTGGGGAACCTGCCTCCATTTCTTTAACGCTATATTTAACGGCCCTGAAGACGTGAGACGTTCACCCCGCGGTGGCCGGTGACCTCGTTGTGTGAGAGAAGTTGTAGTGACTCACCCGGGCGAAGTGCTCGGGGTCCCTCAGGAAGACGGTCCTCTCCTTGGCGATGCTGCTGCTGTGGTAGAAGTCCACCAGCTCGTTGAGCGAGGAGAAGAGCTCGTCCCACACGTAGTACTGGCTGCAGCGGTCCTGCAGCAGCTTGAAGTGCTGGACGTGGTCCCCGTAGCTGGAAAACAGAGAAACGGCACCATGAGGGGGACTCACCCTGGACCAGACATACTGTGGCATACATATTTCATTACAGATATCCAATATATATATATATTGGATATCTGTAATTAAATGTCATATTTTAATATATTATATATATGTATACATTTGTATATATATATATATATATATATATATATATATTTGTAATATATATAGTGGCATATATATGAATATATATCTGAGAATATATATATATATATATATATATTATATATACACATATATAGCATATATATGTCATATTTTAATATATTAAATATAAGTATATATTTGTATACATATATATTTGTATATATTTTTATACATATATACAGTATAAAGTATAAAGACATATATACATATTTGTAATATATAGAGACATATATATATATATATATATATATATATATATATATACATATATAAATATACATATGAAAATATATATACATATATTATATATATATTATATAAACATATATAGATTATAAATAAATATATATGTATAAATGCACTTATTGTAAGTCGCTTTGGATAAAAGCGTCTGCTAAATGACATGTAATGTAATGTAATGTATAGATAATTATATAGATAATTTTAATATATTAAATATATATATATATATATATATATATATATATATATTTGTCTATATATTAATATATGTACATATATATATATTTAAAAATATGTATATATTATATTACATACATACATAGAAATAAATGAGAACTTTTTTCGCTTTTTCGTTTTTGTTTAAATTATTTTAATCTTCTGCAGGAAGTCCACAGTGACATGTAATACATTCAGGATGAGACACCCTTCAAATCAATACAACTAGTAGACAGTAGAGTCTTATTTCTCCAGTATAGTGACGTTTGACCTGCAGGTCGGTGTGTGAATCTAAAGTGATGATGTCACGTCCAACCAAAAACTCATTTAGCTGAATCCCTAAAAATAACGAGCTCAAACGAGCAGAAATATAGCCGCGCGCCTTGTTGTCGTGATTAAAAAGAGTTTTGGCCGGCGCTCATTGGTCGTCATACCTGCTCCCCGATCATCCGGTCGGTTGCTATGGTAACTTGCCAGCTTATCTTTAGAAAATCTGGACACCGTCACCGTGATCACGCGGTTACATAACCGCCTCCGGTGTGCGGCGGAAGTCAACGCAACGCCCCCATCTTCCCCAACACGCCACACAAGTCGGAATGTGTGTGTCTTTGTGTGTGTGTTTGTGTGTGTGTGGGTGTGTGTGTGTGTGTGTGTGTGGGGGGGGGCTTCTAAGTTAGTGGTGGTTTAAAATATGAATATATATATAATAAAAGAAAATGAAGCAGTCAAAAAGCACTCTCATTAAATTTATGGCAGGTTCTTCCTACAATAAACCCTCCCTAGAATAAACCCTCACTAGAATAAACCCTCACTAGAATAAACCCTCCCTATAATAAACCATCACTAGAATAAACCCTCATTAGAATAAACCCTCCATAGAATAAACCCTCCCTAGAATAAACCCTCCACAGAATAAACCCTCCCTAGAATAAACCCTCCCTACAATAAACCCTTCCTAGAATAAACCCTCACTAGAATAAACCCTCTCTAGAATAAACCCTCTCTCGAATAAACCTTCTCCAGAATAAACCCTTCCTAGAATAACCCCGCCCTATAACCCCCGCCCTGTAACCCCGCCCTATAACCCCGCCCTGTAACCCCTCCCTATAACCCCTCCCTATAACCCCTCCCTATAACCCCGCCCTATAACCCCTCCCTATAACCCCGCCCTATAACCCCGCCCTATAACCCCGCCCTATAACCCCGCCCTATAACCCCGCCCTATAACCCCGCCCTATAACCCAGCATCAACACCATGACACCTCTCTGGCTCTTCATTGTGATCTTCTCTGTGAACATCTCTATCAGCCCCTCTCTCTGCTGCCCCCTACTGGTCGGGCTACGTTACTACCACCGAGTGGCACAAAGCAAAACGAAGGAGAATTCATATGTTGTGGAGGTCGCTCTTGTTGTTCTCAATTGCTAAAATCAAGCGTGTTTATCATGACGATCGCCATATTTCTTGACAGAAATGCCACGAACTCTGTATATAAAAACTCTTAATTTCACACAATGCAATAAAGATGACAGAGAAATTAAAACAAAAGAAGAAGATGAACTGTTTTCACGTTTGTTCAAGTGGGTTTACACACGGAAAAGGAACGTTTCTCTGTGTGGACGCGCCGCAGCGTGCAGTTCCTCAAGCGTCCACTGGAGGCTTAAAACACGAGATGCCGATCTTCATACATTTGGTGAAACATTTCCACATTAAAAACCAGTGTTGCTGCTTCATCCCACTTCACTCGGATAATTAGTTCTACAGCTTTAAAAAATAAATAAATGAAACATCTTAAAAGTAAGACATCTACTCTACTTTAATTATTACCCAGAATCTTCAGAGAGTAAGAGTGCGTAACACTGACAGCATCTGTCTCAATTTCACACACACAAACACGCACACACACACACACACACACACACACACACACACACACACACACACACAATCCAAGTGCCCTCTCATCTCCCTGATCCAGTGTAATTAAGGCCCACAGCGATAGAGAGATTATTTTCCTTTTCCAACTAAAAGGAAATGGGCGAGAGAGAGAGATTAAGAGAGAATGAGAAAGATTGAGAGAGAAATGAAATAGACAGAGAGAGAGAGAGAGAGAGAGAGAGAGATGGACCGTAGACCAGGACAGAAGTTATTTATAAAACTTTTGCTCCACGACGGCACAATTCAAGACTTGTGAAGGTCATCCGTCCATCCTTCTCTCAACTTTTCTCTCCATCAATCGAGTCTCACTCCTCTCTCCTCTTCCCCTCTTCCCCTTCCTTCTCTCCTCCTCTCTCCATCTTTTTCTAATGTGCTGTTAAGATTTTCTAAACCGCTGCAGATATGTGAAATATACTTCACACTGCCGCGCTGACACCTCCAGCTGTCAATTTAACTCTGTGACTGTGCGAGTGAGTGTGTGTGTGTGTGTGTGTGTGTGTGTGTGTGAGTGTGTGTGTGTGTGTGTAACTGATGGTTGTGTCAAGGAGTTATCGGAGTGTGCGTCAGCCCGTGTGTTCGCCGAGAAGTCAGCGATTACATCATGTACGTGTGTGTGTCTGTGTGTGTGCATGCATTCGTGTGCGTGTGTGTGTGTGTGTGTGTGTGTGTGCGTTCGCTCATGTTGCACAACCCGAGTGCACGACAAGCACGTGAGTGATGGAGCGAGAGGTTCGGCTCCTCCTGCGGCATCAATAAATATTCAGCATGGCGATAGATGGATGAGGAGAGAGGGAGGAAGTGTGTGTGTGTGTGTGTGTGTGTGTGTAGTGAGGGGAAGGGTGATAAAACATGTTTTGGCAATTTAGCTGTAAGTGTGTCTTTCGGAGGAGGTGATGTTTGGAGAGCGAGTCTCCTCTCACGTCGGATTTCATCATCAATTAAACGAGAAACGAGAAAAATACAAAAAGTTTAAAATCAAGAGTTTTTGACACCGGTGAGTTTTTTTGGGGCTTCGGACCGGAGCTGCTGCCGTTGGTTTGCAGAAGCATGGACGCTGAAGAAATGGCATGCGATGAATATGGATATGAGAAGTCATCGGAGAAGCTTCAGGGAAAAGAAGTGATCAATTTAGTTCAACCTCAACAACTGAGGAGCGGAGGCTAGCTAACGCCGGGAGGAGCGGAGGCTAGCTAACGCCGCGGGCTAATCTGGAGCTACAGGTGAATTATTTAAGCCAGAAGAAAAAGAAAAGGAGGAAGGAGGATGAGTTGAAGCACCCCTTCAGTGTCGTTCACACAGTGAACTTGTTCTCACTCGCTCGTCGTCCTACGTTCACACTAGCTGAACCAGCTCGTAGCGGTCTGCAACGTTAGCTAGCCACGCAACATTTTCACATTTTCTATTTTTTAACACGCTAAAAGCTTTTAGTGAATCTCAGACTAACGGATCCCCGTATGTGAAACTTACTGCTGGGGACATCCCTCCTGTATTAAACTATTACACTTTATTAAATGTATAAATGCTTTAGCCTCATACAGGTCCATTAAACTATTAAACTATTACAATATTAAACTTTAGTAAATGTATAAACACTTTAGCCTCATGCGGGTCCATTAAACTATAAACTATTAAACTTTATTAAATGTATAAATGCTTTAGTCTCATCAGGTCCTTTAAACTATTAAACTATTACAATATTAAAATTTATTAAATGCATAAATGATTTAGCCTTATACAGGTCCTTTAAACTATTAAACTATTAAACTTTAATAAATATAAAAACGCTTCAGCCTCATACGGGTCCTTTAAACTATTAAACTTTATTAAATGCACATCTGTCCGTGACGAGATGTCAAGTTTGTATTCAAACGTAAGACAAATGTGCGACTCCTTTTACCTTTTCAAAATAAAAGTCTGATTTATCTATTAGGAGAGGAAGTGGATTAAAGCCTCTATAAATTATTCAAAAGGCATACATCAAAAACCAAGAAGGCAAAAACAAAACAGGCGATCAACTCAAGACAATAAACCTTCATGGGGTTATTCACATTCAGGAACTACATTCAAATTAATCTACATTTATGTAAATATAGACTTTTATAGTGGACCCTGTTGCTAGGCAGAGACCTGAGCAGGGGGCTGATGTGAGTCTAATCGATGAGTAATCTGGTAAAGTGAAGAGAAGAAAGTCTGTTTCAGACATCAAAGAGAATCTCTGCTTCATAGCGAAAGTTGAGACTCATCTGCATAGAAATGATCCGGAACGCTCCAACTGTTTACGACCGTCCCCAAAGGTAACCAATAAAAAGAAGAATTGATGACATGCGACGGCTTCTGGGGGCTTTTTTACAAAATAATTGTGTGCACCGCTACGTGATGGATGACAAGGACATGGAGAAGATCGAGTATGGAGAAAATACGTAGAGAGAACAATGGAATTCAGCTTTCTCAATAGGAGAAAACAGAGAAATCCCAAAGTGAGGCCCTGCAGCTCGTCTCACCGCCGCTCTCTCTCTCTCTCTCTCCCTTTCTCTCTCTCTCTCTCTCTCTTTCTGTTCTTCTCTCTGTTCTCTGTATTCACGTCTCTGAGCAGTGGAAGCCAAACCGTATGCTCAATGCAACGTTTTGATAAAGAAAAGGAGACCGGTGCACTTTTCTATTCGAGTAATGATGACAGAAAAACAGAGATGAGAGTTTATTTGTGGTTTCTATGAAAAACGTTGCAGTTTGTCTTTGAAAAACCTCCAGAACTTTGTGAGAGTTAGAGGAGAAGATAGAAACACGTTCAGCCTGGCGGTGAATATGACGCGACAACCAGCAGTTAGCTTAGCACAAACACTGGAAACGGGTTTTCTCCACATGCATTGAATTGTCTACCTAAGCTAAACTAAGTTAACTAAGCTAAACTATACCAACTAAACTAAACTAAGTTAACTAAGCTAACTAAGATAAACTATACCAACTAAGCTAAACTAAGTTAACTAAGTTAACTAAGATAAATGAAGTTTAAAATATACCAACTAAGATAAACTAAGTTAACTAAGCTAACTAAGATAAACCAAGAAAAACTATACCAACTAAGATAAACTAAGCCAACTAAGATAAACGTAGTTAACTAAGATAACCTAAGCTAAACTAAGATAACCTAAGCTAACTAAGCCAACTAAGATAACTAAGCTGAACTAAGCTAACTAAGCCAACAGAGTTTAACTGGACTATCTAAGCTAACTAAGTTAAACTAAGCTGAAATAAGTTAACTAAGCCAATTAAACTAACTAAGCCAACTAAGTTTAACTGAGCTAACTAATGTAAAAAAAGCTGAACTAAGCTAACTAGGCTAAACTAAGCTATCTAAGCCAAACAAGCTTAACTGAGCTATCTAAGCCAAATAAGTTAAACTAATCTAAACTAAGTAAACTAATTTAAACTAAGTAAACTAAGTAACTAATCTAAACTAAGTGAACTAAGTTAAACTAAGCGATGTGTTCCTTACGATTCATTTCTATTTTTCAGCTATTGTACTACACAAAGAGTTAGTTGGAAAAAGACAACCGTCACAGGAAAACCACGTTTGTGTGAGTGTGAGTGTGTGAGTGTGAGTGAGTGTGTGTGTGTGTGTGAGTGTGTGTGTGTGTGTGTGAGTGTGAGTGTGTGAGTATGTGAGTGTGTGTGTGAGTGTGTGTGTGTGTGTGAGTGTGAGTGTGTGAGTGTGTGTGTGAGTGTGTGTGTGAGTGAGTGTGTGTGTGTGTGTGTGTGACCGCCCCGATGTACGTCAATAGCACACGTCTAGAGGACTGAGTTGTGGTGAACCGACCCAAGCTCTCTCTCTCTCTCTCTCTCTCTCTCTCTCTCTCTCTCTCTCTCTCTCTCTCTCTCTCTCACGAGAGACGAGGCGTCAGGCAACGAAAAAATAAATCAAAGAAGTGACGTCCGCTCTGACATTTAGAAAAAACACAAAACTATTGAAGAAGCGAAAATGTGTCGGTGTTATTCTCAGAAAGAAGCGGGAGGAAGGAAGCGAGATAAGAAAAGGTTCAGGAGTCTGACAGATGCAATAAAGACAGAAAGACGAGGAAAACAAGGTGCAGGACATTTTCTTTCTTCTCTCTCTCCTTTAAAGTCCAGCTTTGCTCCACTTTCCACAAATAAGCTACTAAATAACCCATCGGCTGGTTTCACTGAGGCTCTCACGGCCGCATGCAAAGAAGAAACCGTTCTCCACGAGGACCAATCAGCTTTGAGCTCGGAGTCCCGCCCCCAAAGGGTTTTTTAGACAATTTAACTCTACAATATTGGATTTTCAGGAAACTCATGAAAATTACGTTGACGCTAAAGTGAAAATAAAAACCAAAACGTTCAGCCGGATTATCGAAGGACGAAGAGGAGGAGGAGAAACGTTATCCCCCCCCCCCCCCCCCCCCCTTTGGCTCCACCGGTGGCCGTGAAAATGGATCAGATATTCACGGCTTGACGTCAAAGCCGGACTGAACCGAGTTCCCACGGTTAGCGCGCACACACACACACACACACACACACACGCACACACACACCTGACCCAATTTCTGTTTAAAGCTGCAACACCGTCCAACAACAGCCACAGAGGAATAAAACAATTCAAATTAAATAATCCTCTCGTCTGTCTTTTGGCAAACCTGTTACACGAGGCACCTCCCTGCTCTTCCTCCCTCCCCCCCCTCCTCCTCCTCTTCTTTCATCACTTCCTTAAAGCTCCAGCAGACTGACCTAAATCCTCTGGGAGAGATCTCACGCCCCAAAATAACCCGGAACCGTTCATCTTCCAGCCAAACCTTCACTGCCAGGTCTGGATTCATGAGACCCCCAAATCACACTGACCCCCCCCCCCCCCCCATCAGCAGCTCCAGTGTGCCAGACAGGATTAGCTCCCATCAGGCCAGAGGGGCCGTAGATCCTCTGAGACCTCCTCCTCCTCCTCCTCCTCCTCCTCCTCCTCCTCCTCCTCCTCCTCCTCCTCCTCCTCCTCCTCCTCCTCCTCCTCCTCCCCTCACCGTCTCCTCTGCTAAAGGAGAGCCTTAGATCCCTCGCCACCAACGTGAAGCCACATACACACACACACCTACACACACACATACACACACACAAACACACACAAACACACACACACACACACATACACACACATACACACACTAACACTCACACAAACACACACACACACACACACACACACACACCCTGCTGATTGAACGAGGCTGCATTAGGAGAGAGGAGACACTGGCTGCATTAGGAGAGAGGAGACAGTGAGGACCCCTGTGGATGCAGGGAGGAGGACACAAGGAGGCGGCGTGTCTCCTACCTGACGGACATGGAGAACTCTCCGGGGGCGCTCTCGCTCTCGCGCACCAGGAAGGCGCCGCACTCTCGCTGCCGGAGGCGGCTCTCCGCCACGCCGCGGGAAACACGACCCGCAAACCAGCTGGAGGACGAGGAGACAAGGAGACGAGGAGACAAGACTTTATTAACACGAGTAATCAAGACAAGAGGAAAGGAGGAGACGAGATACAACTTTATTAACACAAGTAATTAAGACAAAAGGACACGAGGAAGCAGAGTTATTCGTCCACTGATACACACAGAAGGAGGGAGTGAGGGGGGGGGAGGAAGGATGGAAGGAAGGAAGGAAGGAAAGGTAGGAAAATAAGTAATGAAAGAAAGGAAGGAAGGGAGGATAAAAGGAATGAAGGAAGGACGGACAGAAGGAAAAAAGGAATGAAGGAAGGACGGACAGAAGGAAAGAAGGAAGCAAGGAAGGACGGACGGAAGGAAGCAAGGAAGGACGGATGGAAGGAAGCAAGGAAGGACGGACGGAAGGAAGGAAGGAAGGAAGGGAGGAAAGGTAGAAAAAGAAGGGAGGAAGGGAGAAAGGAAGGAAGGACGGACGCAAGTAAGAAAGGATTGAAGGGAGAAAGGAAAGAAGGAAGGGTGGAAAGGAAGGAAGTAGGGGAGGAAGGAAGGGAGGAAACAAAGGAATGAAGGAATCTAGGCAAGGAGGGGAGGAAAGGAGGAAAGGAAGGGAGGAAAGGAAGCCAGGCAAGGAGGCAGGAAGGTTTCCTCTGTGGCTTTGGGGCAGTGAGTTTCATTCCACATCATATTTTGACTTTGACTTTGAGTCTCCAGGAACTTAGAAAGAGGAAAGAGAGGAGAGAGAGAGGAGAGAGAGAGGAGAGAGAGGAGAGAGAGAGGATAGAGAGGAGAGAGGAGATAGGAAAGAGGAGAGAGGAGAGATAGGAAAGAGGAGAGAGGAGAGAGAGGGGAGAGGGAGGGAGGGAGAGAGGGGGAGAGAGAGGGAGGGGGAGGGAGAGAGGAGAGGGGAGAGGAGGGAGAGAGGAGAGGGAGGAGGGAGAGAGGAGAGGAGAGAGGAGGGAGGAGAGGGAGATGGGAGGAGAGGAGAGAGGAGAGAGGAGAGGAGAGAAGAGAGAGGAGAGGAAAGAGAGGAAAGAGAGGGGAGATCACGTGAAGTTATTTTTAAACTTGACTAAATCTGAACGCAATTAAATAAATAAAACTGTCGGCTAATTAAATAACAACAACAACAACAACAACAACAACAACAACAACAACGTTCTTGTTGTCGCTCGTTAGTCGAGTGACGCTCCAATCAGAGGAGAGCCGAGGTCACGGGGTCAAGAGCTTTGACCCTGTCGGGAAACGTGGAGGACAGCACGACGGCTCCCCACTGGACCACACACTCACACACTCACACACTCACACACACACACACACACACACACACACACACACACACACACACACACACACTCACTCACTCACTCACACACTCACACACTCACACACTCACACACTCACACACTCACACACTCACACACACACACACACACACACACACACACACACTCACACACCGGTGTTCATTAATGAGCCACTGCAACGGCTGCTGAAGGATTTTATTTGCCTGTTTTCTGGTGCATGATCATCTGATGGAGATACGGAGGGGCGTCCAGCAGCGTCAGTGTAAACACACACACACACACACACACACACACACACACACACACACACACGTGGTGTGTGTGGTTACGTAAGCCGGTGTGTGTGTCCCGTGGGGAAGCTGCCTTATGCCGGTACGAGTGCAGATGTCCAGAGCAGAGCAGAAACACGCCCAGAGCGCACGGCGTGGACGGGGAGAGACGTGTGTGAGGAGACAGAAAGTTCAAGACGAGTGTGTGTGTGTGTGTGTGTATGTGTGAGTGTGTGTGTGTGTGTGTGTGTGTGTGTGTACTCACGCGTGGGGCCGCAGGTTGATGTAGTTTTTGGGCACGAAGCCTTTTCTGTTGTGGAGCTCAGCTGTGTACCAGTTAGGATCATCCTCCATGTTGGTGATCTACGGACACACACACACACAGACACACACACACACACACACACACACACACACACACATACACACATACACACCCACACACACACACACAGATGGATGAAATATCCCCCATAATGATGTGATACAGCCTATTACTAACGTGCAAAAAGGTTGGTATCATCCCTCTCTCGCTCGCTGTACCCCCCCCCCTCATCCACCCCCCCCCTTTATCCGCCACAGTGGTTTCACCCGTCCACTCACTCAAAGTCTTCATTGGCAAGTTCAAAATGCCATGAAGCTCTTCTTCTGCATGCTAATGATGCACAAGCTTCATTTTTACAGTCAAACAAAGACTTTGTGTGTGTGTGTGTGTGTGTGTGTGTGGGGGTGGGTCAACGGAGGTCAGAAGAGGTCAGCCTTTATTTGGGAGTCACACCTGATGTGCCCCAGTGCGACTGCTCTGTTGTCATTTTGTGTGTATTCAGTATTTTGTAATCCAGCGGTGACATTCCTCGTCATTTGGATTATTTCTGTTAAGCTGTTGTTTGCTCTGCTCCGTGTGCAGAGGTTCATATAAACCTTTATTTATATATTTATATAAACCTTTATTTATATATTTATACAAACCCGTATTTATATAAACCCTTATTTATATATTTATATAAACCCGTATTTATATATTTATACAAACCCGTATTTATATATTTATATAAACCTTTATTTATATATTTATATAAACCCTTATTTATATATTTATATAAACCTTTATTTATATATTTATATAAACCCTTATTTATATATTTATATAAACCCTTATTTATATACTTATATATATATATATATATATATATATTTATTTATATATTTATTTATATCCCCCTACAGAGCTCATTTCATGATGATGTTTTAGGATGTGTGTGTTTTAGGACGCTCATCCCCGACCGACTGAGCGCTCCACACTAATTGATTTAACAATTACATGATGAACACTTAGAATAACTACACTGCTGTAAGCCCTGAAGGCATCAGTGATAAACACACAGTTACCGAGAACATTTGTACCAGAAAAAAACGGTCAGGTAACAACCAGAGGAGTCGCCCCCTGGTGGGCAGGAGAGAGAATGCAGCGTTAACGCATGAAGCATAGACTTCTATACAACCAGAGGAGTCGCCCCCTGGTGGTCAGGAGAGAGAATGCAGCGTTAACACATGAAGCATAGACTTCTATACAACCAGAGGAGTTGGTTTGCTTCGTTCTCGGAACAAAGGGAATTCTTAAATGTGTCCTTCACCTTGAAGTAGCCGGGCTCGACCTTGTGTCGAATTATGAGTCGAATTATGAAATATTTTTTTAAATCTTTAATACGAATCTTTAATACGAGTCTTTACCCCAGCCGTCCTCCGATAGGCCTCGTGTCAACAGGAAGTGGACGCCAGGATCACTTCCTCTCTGATTCCAGTCGCTGCCAAAGACGGAGGCTTTAAACGCCAAAGAGTTGTTCATTTTTACTATGAAGCTATTTTTAGCATTTCATTAGAAGTCTACACTCTAGATCTGTTTCCAGATGGCCAGCGCACAACAGCACACGAAGAAGAAGAAGAAGAAGAAGAAGAAGGTCTGAAGCGTAGTCGTATATATGAGCGAGTGCAACGCAAGATGAGAAGACAATGTCGACGGCAGAGAAGTTCTCTCTCTCTCCCTCTCTCCATCTCTTTCTGTCATTTTCTCTCTCTCTCTCCCTCTGTCGCTCCCTCCCTCGCTCTCTTTCGTTCGTTCTCTCTCTCTCTTTTGCTCTCTCTTTCTGTCGTTCTCTCTCTCTCTGTTTCTGTTGTCCTCTATCTCTCTCTGTCGTTCTCTCTCTCTTTCACTCTCTCCCTCTCTCTCTTTCACTCTATCCCTCTCTCTCTCTTTCACTCTCTCTCTCTCTCTTTCACTCTATCCCTCTCTCTCTCTCTCTTTTGTTCTCTCTCTCTCTCTCTCTCTCGCTCTCTTTCGTTCTCTCTCTCTCTCTCTCTCCTTTATTCTTGAGCTTCACTGAAGGTTTGTCTTGAGGGATGATTTTCTACTCCGGTGGTTTCCAGCTGTGAGCTGAGCGTCGTTCAGCCGGAGCTCGAGAGGCGAAGGTGAACCTCGTTTCGGGGACGCGTCGTCGTTCAGAAGCTGATTGAGTTTCAGGAGCGCCGCGAGACCAGAGCCGGTGGCCGTTAGCGTAGCGTAGCTTAGCATAACGTAGCTTAGCATAACGGCTGTAAGCGGCAGACGGGAAAAACTCCAGGAAGCGACCGTGGCGTTCCTCGGCAGGACGGCGTCTCTGGAGTTTTTTCCGGTTTGCCGTTTACAGGCGTTATGCTAAGCTACGCTACGCTAACAGCCGCCCGCGGACACATTGATCAGAATCCGGGGGTCAAAGGTCACCGCGACCTCGCAAAAACGTGATGTTGTCCTCCATCGGGAAAACGTTTCTCCAAAAATGAACAGGATGAAGCGATGGCAGTTTATGTCCAAAATGGCCGACTTCATCGTGACACCATCGCGCTCTTCTCAGGCCGTAACCATGGAGACGACTCAAAACGGCACAGAAACACAGCTTTCACCGTCAGCGTTCACGAACATGAGTGTGGACGAGCATCATGCGGTGCTTTATGCTAAGCTAAGACATCCGGCTACGTATTGAACATCAATAGAGAGAGAGAGGGGGGGTCAGCACCCTCGGGTGGTGTTGCCCCCCCGAGGTAACCCGGTGCTCTCTGCAGGAGGAGCAGCAGCCATGAACCACGGAGCGAGAGCAAAGATCACCGTAACCAGAGAGACCTCACCCCGACCTGCAGCCGGCTAGACACAACACACACGCACACCACACACTCACCACACACACACACACACACCACACACACACACACACACACACACACACACACACACACACACACCACACGTACACAAACACACACGCACACCACACACACTGCACACACACACACACACACACACACACACACACATACACACACACACACACACCACACTGCACACACACACACACCACACACACACACACACACTGCTCTTTCCAGGAGCTTTTAGTCCGTAACGTTCAGAGACGCTCAACTTATAACAGAGTTATTAACACAGTGGAGAGAGAGAGAGAGAGAGATGGAGAGAGAGAGAGAGGGAGGGAGCGAAGTAGACCGTGTGTGAGGCATGTGCCCTATGTTTGTATGTGTGTATTTATAGATGTAAAAGTAGATATAGGTGAAGAATACATCATAGATGTATAGATAGTAAACAAACACATAGATAATATATGTAAACAACAACAACAACAACAACAACAACACGGTCTTACCTTCAGCAGGTCTCCCTTGGTGAAGCTGAGCTCATCAGCCTCCGTGGCACGAAACGTGTACAGAGCCACAGCCTCCATGCCGAAGCCTCCACACACACTCACACACACACACACATGCACACGGGGACCCCCACGGGCGCTCCTGGCACCGGGGGGAGGGAGGGGTCAGAGGGGGAGGGGGAAATGTTTAAAATGAAATGAAATCACGGGAGGAAGGAAGCAATGAAATATAGAGAGAGAGAGAGGAGAGAGAGAGAGTTGAAGAGGAGCGAGAGAGGAGAGAGGAGAGAGGTCTAGTCCGTCCGCTCAGACAGAGAGCGAGTCAGAGGATGAGAGAGAGAGAGAGGGGAAAAACACGACTGGCTGCTCAGCAACACACCACGGTGAGTAACGCTCAGAGAGAGAGAGAGAGGGGCGAGGGAGTGGGAGGCACTTCCTGTGTATACATTTGTTTCACACACTTGTTGTGTGTTTGTGTTTGTGTGTATCTGTGTCTGTGTGTGTGTGTATCTGTGTGTGTGTGCGTGTCTGTGTGTATCTGTGTGTGTGTGTGTGAGTTTCACACCTTCGAGGTGAAAAGTCACCTCATGTTTAAGGACTGAAACATTAAGGCTGAGAAGAAAAGTAAAATGTCTTCCAAAGAATGCAATATATATATATATATATATATATATATATATATATATATATATATATATATATATATATATAAACCTAGAATATTTTCTTCATTCATCGGCGTCCGATGACCTGATTCAGTGTCAACGTGTCTCCGTCGTCGCCCAGACGACTCGCTGCAGCACCCTGAGGCACCCAGGGGTGTTCAGGGGTCGCCGGGCAAACTCTCCACCTGTCTTTGTCACGGGAGGATTAGGCTGGACCCAAAGCACGACGCAGGAGACAGAACTGGAAAATAATTCACTTTACTCAAAGTACCAGCAGGAACCAAACAGACGGGAACAGATGAAGACACTTTATAACGCTGGAGGACTTCAAGAAGAACACGAGACGACCTGGAGGAGGACAAGAGAGGGAACCTGAGGAGTGAGGGACCAACGAGGGGAGGGGCTGCAGGTGAGACGGGCATGAGGACCAGGTGAAGGGAATGAGGGACTAACGAGGTGATCAGAGGCAGGTGAGGGGAGCTGGACTAACGAGATGGGAGCAGGATCTGGAACGACTTGATGGTTAGAGACGGGATGAAAACAACTAATACAAGAAGGAAGGAGTGAGGCTGAACTGTTACAGTCTTGGAAGAATAAAGAACGGAGGAGGAGAAACCGCCTGAAGCTGGGAGGAGCCACCGGGCCCAAGGACATTGAACGTCTCCAGTCTTCTTTTTACTGACACACACACACACACACTCACACACACACACACTCACATTCACACAAACACACACTCACACACAGACAGACTCTCTCTCTCACACACACACACTCAAACATGCACACTCACACCCACTCTCACACACACACACACACATACACTCTCTCTCTCACACACACACACACAAACATGCACATTCACACTCACACACTTACTCACACACACTCTCTGACATACACACACACTCACTCACACTCACACACACACAAACATGCACATTCACACTCACACACTTACTCACACACACTCTCTGACACACACACACACTCTCACACACACACACCCACACACTCACCCACACACATGTTTAAACTTAATATTTATATATTTGAACATTCTTGACTCTCGAGGTAACTTTTCCTTTATTTGATTTATTTTGAAGGCCAACGTGCCGTGAGGCGGCAGGAAGTGGCGCCGGGCCGCGGTCCGGTGGCGTGACCCGGAGGAAGTCCCCGTCAGCTGACCTCGGCCTCGAGGAGAGCGCAGGAGGAAAGAGCCGGGGGGAGAATAGAAGAGGAAGAGGGGAAGAGGAAGAGGAAGTGGAACTGCCTCTCAGCTCGAGGGCCAAAGCAGCCCCACACACACACACCCCTGCTGTTGGTTTCCGGCCCCCTCCTCACTCAGCGGAGCTCTTGCATCACTTCCTGTGTCTGTTTCCAGCGCCCAGATGTTGTGTGTGTGTGTGTGTGTGTGTGTGTGTGTGTGTGTGTGTGTGCAGGCACGTGCACAGACATTTTGGGGGGCAGGTGCTCAAACCCAAAAAAAGGGCACGTGCCAAAAAAAGATTCTGACAGAGTTAAAGCATAAGCAGCAGTATGACCTGCGTTTCCTCTGGGCAGCATCAGACCGCTATCTTACACTTCCTTTATGAATAAAGATGAATTATTATTGAACAACAACAGTACAAGCGTTTTGATTGGCTAATGGGTCGCAAAAAAATGCACTCCCCTCTGAAATGAAATACATATTTTTTCACTTTTCTATTGCCACTGCTGGGTCTTGAACCCACTTCCTTGTGTCAACTGATCGCACGCTTCTACCCACTAAGCCACAGCACTCAGATTGATGTTACCCACACTGCATTAACTTCTGTTCTTTACCAAAAGTACAAAACCGGGGTTTGTGAGCGGCACGAAGCATGTTGAGGGGAAAATCTCACAAGAACTAAAATAAATGCCCCATCGGATATCAAAACACATTTGGGGACTTGATGACTGACACTTAAACACTGATGAATGAAAAAGAAAAGTGCCTCCTGAAAAAAGGGCACTTTTCTCATCCAGGGCAAAAGGGGCTGGTGCTTGAGCACCACTAGGGTCTATCTGTGCATGTGCCTGTGTGTGTGTGTGTGTGTGTGTGTGTGTTGTTGTTGTTGCTGTTGTTGTTGACATGGGAGGAGAGGCGTTGCTCCTCTGGTGATACTGAAGAGTTATTGCATCCCATAATATGCACACAGACCAATGAGCTGCTGAACCGACAACGCAGCCTCCATGTGTGTGTGTGTGTGTTGTGTATGTGTGTGTGTTGTGTGTTGTGTGTTGTGTGTGTGTGTGTTGTGTGTGTGGGTGTGTGTGTGTGCGTGTGTGTGTATGTCTGTGTGTCTGTGTGGAAGCAGGTGGGCACGAAGACTCTGAGTCAGAAGACAGTTTTGTTTTTCTTCTCCTTTTTCTTCTTCTTCTCCTTCTTCTCCTCCTCATCCCCTTCTCCTTCTTCTCCTCCTCCCTCTTCTACTTCTTCTTCCTCCTCTTATATTTCTCCTCCTTCTCTTTTTCCTCCTCCTCCTCCTCTTCCTCCTCCTCCTCCTCCTCCTCCTCCTCCTCCTCCTCCTCCTCCTCCTCCTCCTCCTCCTCCTCCTCCTCCTCCTCCTCCTCCTCCTTCTCCTGTGGTTTAACTTTAATCCCTCACACGTCTCTGACATGTTGTTGTGACTTCTCTCCGTCACGCCGGCGGCTTCCAGTCGACTCGAATCTCACGAGAACAAAGAAAGTCTCCGTCAACGTTCTGATGAGTCTGTTCAGCGCCAGGTGAGATCCACCAGGTGAGATCTACCAGGTGAGGTCAACCAGGTGACATCCACCAGGTGAGGTCAACTAGGTGAGATCAACTAGGTGATATGAAGGCACATTTATAGGTTCTTTAAAGATTCATCATTTAAAAGGTTCTTTGAAGAACCATAAATGGTGCCTTAAATAAACCATTTATTGAAGGTTCTTGGAGACACCTTTATAGGTTCTTTGAAGAACTCTTTAAGGAAATGGTTCTTTAAAGAACCCTGGTTTGAAAGGTTCTTTGTGGAACCATAAATGGTTATTCCAGTCATCATTCTGAAGATCATCCTGGACTGGATCCTGTCTCTTAAGGGCCGGTTTTGTTTTTCCTCTGATGTTCACATAATAGTGTAATATGCATGACTCACGTGCTGACGTGTGATAAAACAATGTTTAATTTCATAACCGGTGCAAAAGTGGCGAATCTCCAGATGAAGTTTTATATCTGCGAATAACAATAATAATATAATGTAATAATAAAGATATATACAACAATGGTGAGGATATTGCAGAGCGATTTATCAGATTAACCTCATACGCTTCCTGCTGCTGAAGTAATTCTGTGACTACTTGCACACGACCAGGAATAGAACAGCCAGGCCATTAGACCCGAGGAGCCCAACGAGCCTCTAATAATAGGGCGTGAGTGTTGTGAATGGGGGTAATTATATGAGAGCGGGCAGGCCGCCGTGTTTAATGTTAATTAACTTTAATTAATTTTAAAATGAAAGGCTCTAATCTCACATTAAAGGACGTGTACGGTGGGGCTGCAGGGGCGAAGCTGTAAGAGTAGAGCTATACTGCCCTCTAGCGGCCGACACCGGTACTGCATGGGCGAAGCCGTAAGGACCTTCACGCTCATAATGAAGAGTAGAGCTATGCTGCCCTCTAGCGGCCGACACCGGTACTGCAGAGAAGAGCTGTATGCCAGCCGGTCTGCAGGAGGCACCAGAACACCGTGAATACCTCCTCCTGCACCCACTGGCAACTTGGAGACTGTTTGGACTGGTAATTTGAAGTGTTTGCTCAAATAAAAGGTATGACCCACATTTATGTTATCTTTTTTATTTTCCAGCTACAGAATTTTTTTTTTTACATTTAACTTAAAGTCTGTGATTCCTGAAAAGTCATCTGAATTAACTGATGTATTTTCCAGGTAAAGGTTTTATGTAGTTGGTAAATAAAGTAATCGGTGTCCTGATTGCATGGTGACGTCACCTCTCATCTATTTCAAGCATGCGCACACAACGGAAGTGTGGCCGATGGTTTGAACAGCCTGTTCTCACCGTGACGTCAGAGCGACTCTTTATTTCTCTTTCTTGGGACACGATTGACTTAAATGGCTTTCTGCGGCTTATCCTGTGGGCCCTGAACAAAGCGGAGAGAGAGAGAGGGGGGGGGAGAGAGAGAGAGAGAGATAATCTGAGACACAGTATGTGTATGGGAGAAATATCCAAATAAATATCCCTGCCACCCAGGATGTACACAGCATATTAATAGTGAGCCAAAATAAAGTTTTACAGGCATCAACTCTATACACACACACACACACACACACGCACACGCACTGCAAGTCAGGTGTTAGGAACTTGTTAACTTTATGCACAGCCCATCATCGGACGTCTATTCATAGCTCACTGAACACTTACCAGGGAAAGAACCGCATTTTAATGAGCCTTTATTTTAATAGTGGAGACGGTTGCGTAGACTCAGTGGAACAAGTGAAGGAATGTTGTCCTGCGGACACACCTGTAACACACGCACACGCACACGCACACGCACACACACACACACACACACACACACACACACACACACACACACACACACACACACGCAGGCTATATGGCTGCCACTGACATGCACTTGCTTGTGCACCTATTTGAACTCCCACGTTGCCGATTTAATTCACAGTGAACTGCAGGGTGTCCCCGGGAGGAACCTGATTTACTGGAGAGTTCAGTCCCTAGTGCTTTAAAAAAACAAGGTTTGACATTTGCAATCCTAAAATTAGAATGGTAATGTTTAATTGAAGAATGCTTATCACATACAAGGTGTATGACGACGAGGTGAAAGGTGCATAACAATACAAATAGACATAGAATAACAAGATTATATAAATAATAATTTAAAGATAAATATGGTAAAGAAAAACAACCAGAAAAGAGTACTTTGAAACAAGTATATATTATACAATTAAAACTGTCAGGTGCATAACAATACACATAGACATAGAATAGCAAAAATAATATAAATAATAATTTAAAGGAAAATATGGTAAAGAAAAACAACCAGAAAAGAGTATTTGAAACAAGTATATATTATACAATTAAAACTGACAGGTGCATAACAATACACATAGACATAGAATAACAAAAGAAAAATAATATAAAGAATAATTTAAAGAAAAATATGGTAAAGAAAAACAACCAGAAAAGACGACTTTGAAACAAGTATATATTATACAATTAAAACTGGCAGGTGCGTAACAATACACATAGACATAGAATAACAAAATACACATAATTTAAATATAAATATGGTAAAGAAAAATAACCAGAAAAGACTACTTTGAAACAAGTATATATTATAAAATTAAAACGGGCAGGTGTATTTTAATAAAGAAAAGATCGATTGTTCCGTGGGGGATTCAATGTCAGTGGGAGTCCCCAGCACCGCGCTGTGTTCTATCGACCCAGACACAGGGCCCACCCTGTTGCATGTGCTGTTGCAGCGGATCAGATAAGTGAGTTATCACGATGGGGGCCTCGGTATCTACACATTCATGACCGGGCGACATGACGAGGCATTCAGTGCGGGAGGGGGGCGAAGGGTCGGTCGTTCTCCCCGCCTTGGTCACACCCTTCCCCGGCTTTCTCCCTCCCTCCCCTCCTCCTCCGCCTCCCTCTCCGCCCGCCATGTTCTGGAGGAGGAGATACGTGTAGCTTCAGCTGGCTCCGCGTTAGCAACACTTAGCTCGGCGGAGGCGCAACAAGCTCCGGGGGGAAATAATACAACATAATACAAGTACTCCGTCTTGATTTGGTTCTCCCCCCCTCTCCTCCCCGGTTGGATCTAACGACCCCCCCCCGTGTATGGGCCCACCCCTCTGGATTAACGGTCGAAGCCCACGCATCGTTAGCCCCGACGCGGTACCGTGGTAAGTTTAATGTCGGCTTTTTGAAGACGGGAGGAGTTGTTTTGTTTTGCGTGTCCTCCGGTGATGTCTCCGTCTGCGCCGCTAGCTCAAAGCACCGCCAGCTAGGCTAGGCTAGCAACGCTAGTTTTCGTAGGTTTTGACGCAGAAAGACGAACCGCTGAATAGTTTCGGGTTTATTCGCGGATGTAATGAACGGGAAAGCGTCCGGTTAAACCGTCCGATGCGTCCGTTAAAACCACATCTGGCATCTCAAGCGGTGCTAGCTTCGATACAACTTTTTTTTCCTTCTCTTTCTCTTTCAGCTAAGTTTAACTTTAAATAACGGTTGGTGTTTGTGTTTATGGAGCACGAATATAAAAAAACAGTGAGACTTAATGTTGAATAAAACACACTTTTAAGTTTTTCGCCCCGAGTTGAGTGAACTGAAATCAGCGCGAGCGAGTTAACGTTCGTTCGCTGGCTAGCTCGCGCTCAACTCGCTAACGGTTAGCGGTAACCGTTGGTAACGAGCTGACTGGTTTCCAAAGTGACGTTGCGCAAAACCAAGAATGATGTCGCAATTCAGCGAGGGCATTAGAAGTGAATTAATTAATCAGCTAACCGCTCTCAGGTCGGCTAACGCTGCATTAGCTCGCGCGCTATACCAATCACATCGACTCAATGAAACGCAGTGATTTCTGTCTTTTTTTTCCCTTCTTCCTTTTGTTTGTTTATTTGTTTTCTGTAGGAGTAACTTCATTGTGTTGTTGTCCTCTGTCGACGTGACGTGAGTTTATAGTGAAGGCCGAGGTTTCTGAATGAGATCATAGTCGTGGGATCCATGACGGTATACAAAAAAACTTCACCTCCTTGTATATTTAACGCTAGATATTTCTCGGGAAATTCTTCCCAGTGTGGGCGCTGTCTGTTTACTCGACTCGTTTCCTATCGGCTAACGAGGGAGGGAGAGAGAGAGAGAGGGAGGGAGGGAGGGAAGTAGCTGGCTAGACAGGTAGATAGGGAGGGGGGAATTAACTTTTATTAAAGACACATTATTTATTTTCGTAGGTGGAGTCGGAGACGCTGGTGTTGAGGTGATAGCTTTGAATTCTGAGCTCCCGTGAACGTAGCCTGAGAAAGGGGCGGGGCTTGGTCTATTGTCATGGTGACATGTCAGTCACAGTGAGTGACAGATGCATCGTCACCGCCCCCCCCCCCTCCCCTCCCTGACTTGGCTTTGTCTCCCAGGCGGTCAGAGGATGACAAAAGAAAGGGGATCTCTCTCTCTCTCTCTCTCTCTCTCTTGCTCTCTCTCTCAAATTAAATAGGCTTTATGGGCACAGCAACACAAACACTATTCAATTCATATAGGTAATAATACATCAATAACTATATTGAACTACACTGTCCCTCAGTTTGTGGCATGACAGGACATGTGGTGCAACAAGGTGGTCTCTCTCTCTCTCTCTCTCTCTCTCTCTCTCTCTCTCTCTCTCTCTCTCTGAATAACTTGACGTCACGCTGTTGCACACACTTCCCTTCCTCTCTCGCCCCCTCTCTCTCTTCCTTAACACACATGGAAAGTGTCCCACATGTAGGCACCTGGTTGAGCAAGCCGTCTATCTCCAGACAGATCAGCTTTGTCCCCGTCTGCTTGGGCCTGGCAAGGTGGACCTGTTCTCCACTAATCACAGTTTACCTGGCTTTACCTGCGACACACCCAGATACCTGCACACGCACAGCGGATTTGGCTGCTTGTGTTCCTGCGTCAGACGTCCAGCATCCAGACATTTACCTGTATGTCATGGCATCCTCTCGCTCGCTACACTTTTTCCCCCCAAATCTCTGTTGTACATATATATATATATATATATATATATATATATAAAATCTTTTTTCCGCCCGGCAACACTATGAAATCAACACAGAGAGAGCCCTCTGCTCCGCCGGATTCACGCTTTCCCACAGACCCCGATGTGATTAGTGAATTTAAATAGTTTCCGTCGTCGTGTGTGTGTGTGTGTGTGTGTGTGTGTGTGTGAGCCCGTGGCTCTGCTGGGAGCTGCCAGTGTTTTTAAGAGAGTGAGATCGGGCGTTTCTAACGACCGTCAGGAAGCAACAAACAGGATCAGAAAGTGACCCGTCAGAATAATAGTCCTGCGGATCAGGTGTTATTGTTCCCGGTTGTGAATACAACACAACGCATTCATTATATCCTTAAAATAATTGTGTTTAATCCCCTTTTTATTCACTTTCTAATGCAGAGGGAGTATTGCTGCTAGAAGGTTTTCACAGATATGAGTCGTTGAGATTGAAATGATCCAGATTTTTAAAATATTTTTTATAGATATATTATAATAATATATATATAATTTATAATTAATTTATACATATATATATATATATATATATATATATATATATATATATTATTTAGTATTATTTTTCTGCAGCTACTTTAAAAGTTTTTTAAATTATAAACATTACATAACATTTTATTTCATTCGACATCAGGATCGTAATAACGTTATTAGTTCTGTTGTGATCTTATTTGGTTAACACCGGATTCCACAGTCAGGCTTACTTTGAATGACTTTGCATGTAGCGGTGAGCGTACCTGTATCATCTTAATCCACCGGAGATTACGTGGTTAATGTTCTGCAACAACGTTTATCCCCAAGGTCGTTTCTCTTTTGCCTATTGAACAAAAAGATGTCTGCATTAAGTTCTGACGCTACGGATCTGTCCATCTCTACGCATTAATAGTCGAGAGCATCGACGTAAATAATATTAAGTAACAAATACATCAATTCATAATTGAATTATAACGAGTATTATTATGAACGGGGAAGGGGACCGATGCCGTTGTTTAGCCAGTTTTGTTAATCTCTTCTCTGATTTCTTCAGTGTGACAGACAGACCGGAGACTTAGAGGAGATCGATAGATATTATAGAATAAAATCATTCAGACACGACCGACCGGACACCGGCAACAAGGTGTGTGTGTGTGTGTGTGTGTGTGTGTGTGTGTGTGTGTGTGTGTGTGTGTGTGTGTGTGTGTGTGTGTGTGTGTGTGTGTGTGTGTGTGTGTGTGTGTGTGTGTGTGTGTGTGTGTGTGTGTGTGTGTGTGTGTGTGTGTGTGTGTGTGTGTGTGTGTGTGTGAGCTCGAGGGCCGAAGGAAGGCGGGCCGGCGGTGTCTGGCAGTGGGGGGTTGTTCCGGTGGAGTGAGTGGGGGTGGAGGAGGAGGGGGGGGGGACAGACAGACTCTCCTCTCTTCCTCCTGTCTGCCATTGGTGAATACGGTGATTATAGCAGCAGATGTGTCATTAAGGTCTGAGCTGCATTCAAGCGGATGCAGGGGGGGGGGGTCCACAGGAATCACATTTCATTTGCGTTTAGTACATTTAGGGGGTGTGCCAAGTTGACCCCCAGCCGACACACACACACACACACACACACTCTCCCCCTCGCTAGGCAGAGGATGCTCCCTGAGACGACCTACTAATACAACTCGCTACTTGTATTTATATATATATATATATTTATGTTTTTACCATTTGAAGTGTTGCGTTCGGCGGGGAGGCCGCTCCGACTGCTGATGGCGCTCAACACTCGCCCTCTCTGTTCGCCAGGGCGCCGGGCGGCGGGGCACGCCGCTGCACGCTCGGAGCGCCGATCAGATTACTGAATAGGAAAAGTCATCCCGGGTCTCCCACCGACACAGAGGGCACCAAATATATATATATATTATATATATATATATATATTATTTTTATATATATATATATATATATAGGCATGCTGCTATTTATGACAGAAACACTACAATTTGTACATTTTATTATTTGATGTGCATGACTATCGGGGGATTCGTGTGTGTGTGTATGTGTGTGTATGTGTGTTTGCACGCCCAGGAAATGTTGTGTGGATACATACACGTCGTAGTCGGAGGAGATCTGCTGTGATCCGTTTGCATCCGTTATTAGACGTGTAGGTGTACACACACTTTCCATTCTTGTCTGTGTGTGTGTGTGTGTGTGTGTGTGTGTGTGTGTGTGTGTGTGTCAGGAAGTGATGACCAGCTGCTGCTCCGGTAGAAACAGAACAGAGGAGTCATCATCAGTCACTCCCGTCATCTTCAGACTGGAAATGGTTCCTCTCCTCCGCCGCCCACCAAAGGGTGGAGGCGCGCCGCTCGTCCCTCACGTTGCTCTGGCAACGGCTCACAGGAGAAACCTCCATCGGGCTGACATGTCGTCGGCAACGCGTTGGATCTGGTTTTGATGAACCGGCTTGTGTCTGCATGTCTCTGCAGAAGTTTCTTGTTTCGGGGGGATGCATGTAGCAGCTCGGTGCCGCTGAAAACACACTTTATTTTACCGTCTGTTTCTCACGGCGTTGTTTATTTTATTCACTCATCTTCCGTCTTGAAATGAGGAGATCTACACAAATGTCCATCGGGCTCATATCGGTATTGAGACCAACGATGGATCTATTCAGAATAAATATGGTCGGGTCAGTTCGGTGGCTGGTCGATCGGAGCAGCCTCAGAATTTGGGCATTTATCCTCAAAGACAACAACAACAACAACAACAACTCTAGGTAGATCGTTGTAAAGCTCTTTGAGACAGTGGACCACTGCGACTCGGGATATTATTATCCTGCGAGACACCAGTCGCATCTTCGTAAAAACTATTATCGATTTCACGTTTTTCATGACATTTGTGTTTGCTGAACACATTTTCTTCCATTATAAGATATATATATTTATTTATTTATTTATATATATTTATTCATTTATATTTGTATATATTGTATTTGTATATATATATTTATATATATATATATATATATATACACACACACACCGTTAACGGTGCCGCTAACCTGTTGTGTGTGTGTGTGTGTGTGTGTGTGTGTGTGTGTGTCCCAGGTGATGGCGCGGTCATGTGTGCAGCCGGCACCGTGCGTCTGGAGATGGTTTTAACAGACGGCGCTCTGGAGGACTCAGGAACACTGCACTGGCCTGGAGAAGCCTCATAGTACACACACACACACACACACATACACACACTAGAAGATTCACACGTACCGTCGTGCCTTGAGAAAAGGACACACGCTTCACCTGAAGAGCACACACACACACCTTTCCCCCCGTCTGTAATCGGCGCCGCCGCCGCCATGCCGAGCTCCACCATCCGCCGCCAGATGAAGAACATGGTGAACAACTACTCCGACGCGGAGAAGAAGGTGCGCGAGGCCACGTCCAACGACCCGTGGGGCCCGTCGTCCTCGCTCATGTCCGAGATCGCCGACCTGACGTACAACGTGGTCGCCTTCAGCGAGATCATGAGCATGATCTGGAAGCGGCTCAACGACCACGGCAAGAACTGGCGCCACGTGTACAAGGCGCTCACGCTGCTGGACTACCTGATCAAGACGGGCTCCGAGCGCGTGGCGCTGCAGTGCAAGGAGAACATCTTCGCCATCCAGACGCTGAAGGACTTCCAGTACGTGGACCGCGACGGGAAGGACCAGGGCATCAACGTGCGGGAGAAGAGCAAGCAGCTGGTGGTGCTGCTGAAGGACGAGGAGCGGCTCAAGGGCGAGAGGTGAGGGGGGGGATGGGGGGACGGCGACATTAAAACCATTTGGAAAAGTCCCGGAGAAGAAAGAAATCCCCAAAGTTCTTTTAATATACGTGCATTTACGCTTTAAAAGAAAGACGCTCAAACTATAAAACTCTTTTTACTCTGTGCTTCCTCGCTGTGCTTCTTCATGCTTCCTCGCTGTATTTCCTCGCTATGCTTCCTTATTGTATTTCCTCACTGTGCTTCCTTATTGTATTTCCTCACTGTGCTTCCTTATTGTGCTTCCTCGCTGTGCTTCCTCGCTGTGCTTCTTCATCCTTTCTCGCTGTGCTTCCTCATGTTTCTTCGCTGTGCTTCCTCGCTGTGCTTCCTTATTGTATTTCCTCACTGTGCTTCCTTATTGTGCTTCCTCACTGTGCTTCCTTATTGTATTTCCTCACTGTGCTTCCTTATTGTGCTTCCTCACTGTGCTTCCTCGTTGTGCTTCCTCATGCTTCCTCTCTGTGCTTCCTCATGCTTCCTTATTGTGCTTCCTCACTGTGCTTCCTCGTTGTGCTTCCTCATGCTTCCTCTCTGTGCTTCCTCATGCTTCCTCTCTGCTTCCTCATGCTTCCTCGTTGTGCTTCCTCATGCTTCCTCGTTGTGCTTCCTCATGCTTCCTTGCTGTGCTTCCTCATGCTTCCTAGCTGTGCTTCCTCATCCTTCCTCGCTGTGCTTCCTCATCCTTCCTCGCTGTGCTTCCTCATGCTTCCTCGTTGTGCTTCCTCATGCTTCCTCTCTGTGCTTCCTCATGCTTCCTCTCTGTGCTTCCTCATGCTTCCTCTCTGTGCTTCCTCATGCTTCCTCTCTGTGCTTCCTCATCCTTCCTCGCTGTGCTTCCTTGTTGGCTTGGCAGCACGTATAATTCTTAGAATGCTTCTTCTCTGGCATTTTGGACTGAAAACCATCTAAAAGCTCGATTCTCAGGCTGTTTTCTTGAATGAATCTCTTTCCTTCCCCTTTCCTTCTTCCTCGTCCCCCCCCCCCCCCCCCCCCACGGTCTGGCGGTCTGGCGCCCCGGTCCTCCGCCGCTGTTCCTCTCTGACGCGTCTTCGCCCTCTCTCCAGGTCTCAGGCGCTGAAGACCAAGGAGCGGATGGCCCAGGTTTCCACGGGCAGCAGCCAGATGGGCTTCGGCCGCGGCTCGTCTCAGCCCAACCTGTCCACCTCCTACAGCGAGGAGTACGGCCGCTCGGAGGGCTCGCCCGCCTCCTACCACGGCTGTGAGTACGCCGCGCCGCTCGGCCCGTCAGTCTGGGCTCGGCGCTGTAACTTTGGCCTACATCCTGAACAAAACCTGCCCCCCCCCCCCTTCTGTCTCGGGCTCGCGGTCTGGCTGCATTCCTCAACACACACACACACACACACACACACACACACACACACACACACACACACACACACACACAGAGAAGAGGAAGCAGAGTCTCTCTCTTCTCTCTCCCCCCCCCGCCCTCCTCCGCCCGCCTATCATCCACGTGACAGAGGAATCTGCTCCTCTTCTCCACGATACGCTCCTCCAGGGACACGGTGAGGAGGGAGAGACTTGGGATGAGGATGAGGAGGAGGAGGAGGAGGAGGAGGAGGAGGAGATGCATGGTGGAAAGTTAGGAGTGAAACCAGACTGGCCTTCCATTAATACACCAGCGACGGGAAGAGGACGCGTCTGGTCTCTGTGACACGCGTCGGCTTGTTCTCCCTCCGAGGCTCCAGGTGTGGATCCAAATATACCTGGAGTCGGTTTTGGGTTCTGGATCTACCGGTACCGGTTCCTCCTAGTAGAGAGAGAGAGAGAGACCCCCAAATCCCGGTCGAAATGAAAGAGTGAACCTCAGCCTCTTATCCTTCATTAGTTATTTGTGCACAGCAGGATGTGTGTGTGTGTGTGTGTGTGTGTGTGTGTGTTTCTAGTCTGTTGCCACCCACGGGGTTCCAGCCCTGGGTGGATCCTCCGTGTTGATTTTTTTTTTTATGGTTGTTGCTTTGTGTGTCAGACATTCCTGTGTGTGTGTGTGGTTCAGAGGAGGAAGCTCCGGCGCCTGAGTCATCAGTCGAGAAAAACTGAAGGAGAGACGGGCCAATAGGAGCGAGGCGGGGGAGGGGAGGGGGGGACGACCTTGAGTATCTCGTTGTCCAGGAGCAGTTGGTGTTGACCTAGAACGACCTCCGTCTGACATGTGCTTGATCAAGGCTTTAATATGTCCACACACACACGCCTCCACCTGTGTGTGTGTGTGTGTGTGTGTGTGTGTGTGTGTGTGTGTGTGTGTTGACAGACCCTCGGTATATTCCATGAATGTCGTTTTCCCGTGAGGTTTTCTTTCTTTCTAGTTCAGTTCAGTGCTTCCCACAAAGGTCTCACACACACACACACACACACACACACACACACACACACACACACACACACACACACACACACACACACACACACACACACACACACACGGACAGCAGCATAATCAGAGGATCAATATGACATCATTTTGAGACACAGATTCCACACGTATCATTAGCCGACGCCTCGGCATCATGGACACGTGTTTAACCGATCAGCTCACATCTGTCAATCTGGTATGAAGAGGAACGTATAGAGGAGTCTAGATGAATAATATCCGACAACATATAAGTAACATATATAGTTTACATCCTACAAACGGTGCCAACACTTCAAAGAGACGATCTCCCTCGAGGCGTTTCTGTTCTTTGGGGCGAAGCTGAGACCGACATTTATTTGAGCTGACTCTTTTATCCAAAGCTTACAATCTCGCTCCAGTCAGCCGCCGTAGACACAGCTAGGGGGGGGGCAGCTCAGGGCTGCGCGTCTTTTGCTCAAGGGCACGTCGGCTCCGGCTAGCAGAGCGACGTGAGATGTTCACACCTTTTTATTCTCACGCCTCGAGTATTCTCACAGCCCTAAAGGTTAAGAACCCTCCGACTGGTCGACGCCCCGAGATTCAACCCCTCAGCGTTGTTATCGCCACATAAATCAGCCACACACACACACACACACTCAGTAACACACAGACACACACACACACATTCACACACTGGCAAACGGTAGAGGAATGAACCAGAATGCATTCTTCTTTTGTGTGTGTGTGTGTGTGTGTGTGTGTGTGTGTGTGTGTGTGTGTGTGTGTGTGTGTGTGTGTGTGTGTGTGTGTGTGTGTGTGTGTGTGTGTGTGTGTGTGTGTGTGTGTGTGTGTGTGTGTGTGTGTGTGTGTGTGTGTGTGTGGAATGCCATCGCATTGAGATCATCCATACACGGTCCGTTCCCACAGTGGCGGGCGACAAACCGGTGTGTTGTCGTTGGCTGTGACTTTTGTTTGTTTTGTCTTTCTGATTGTCGAGAAGTTTAGTCGGCGTGGTAAAGATAAACGGTGGTTGTCATAGCGACCTTTGTCTTTGCAGAGAGTCGGAGGGGAACGTTTTAACGGAAGACATCGGCAACGTGACGCTGTCTTTTAAACGACCTTCAGGAGGTCGGAGGTCACGCAGTGAATTTACTCGTTTATTATCATAAAGCATATTTAACCTTCCGGCTTTATCTCAGGGTTTTATTGTCTCTGTGAAGGTTCTATTCACTCTCTACTCAAGGCACCTTCACGCCCCTCCTCCTCCTCCTCCTCCTCCTCCTCCTCATTCCTCTTGTCACTTTCCCCCGGAGACGCAGAGTGACGTGGAAAAGGAGACGAGACAAGGTCGTACGCTTATGGAAAACCTGGAAAAGGCATTTTAAAATGGTAATTTCCCGGCCTGGAAAAGTCATAAAAAAATCTTAAATCAATTATTTTTTGGAAAAGTCATTGAAATTTGTTACAATCACATGTTGATTCACGCCGAGTTTTAAATAATTAATGTTTTTTTAAAGAAAGACGCTCAAAATGTAAACTGGCGTGCGTAATCGATACACAAAATGTTCTAAATTGTTCATGTTTATACCGAGATTCCAGTTTGGTCATGGAAATCTGGTTTAAGGTCCGGGAAAAGTTCTGGAAAAGTTCTGGAAAAGTCCTAGAGTTCTGGAAATCCATTGGTCATCATGTGTAAGAGCCCTGATGAGAAGGGAGCAAGGAGTCAGGGAGAGAGGAGAGGAGACAGGAGCAGCTAATTCAGTCTGTAGGAGCTGCAGCTGTGACGCTTCAACGCCACGCTCCCAGTGTGTTGTTGTTGTTGTTGTTGTTGTTGTTGTGGTTGTGGTTGTGCACCAACGATGAAGTGCTGAGTTGGCAGACATTTGGAGGAAGTGCCACCGTGGAAACATTTGTGAGACGCGTGAGGACGCTCCTCAAAGTTCATGGGGTCAAACAGGGAAACTCCCCACGGGAAGGATCGGTGGTGGTGGTGGTGGTGTTGTTGTTGTTGTTGTTGTTGTTGTTGTTTCGTGTCTTTGAATGAATGGACCGGCCGTGTGTGTGATCGGCGGCTCAGATCATCTTAAGTGACGCGCCCTGAGAAGACAAACGGCCCCAAAACATTTGCCGGTGAAGCGGCGAAGAGACCGAGCGATGTCGCCGCGCCACGGTTACCACGGAAACGAGCCCCCGCTTCAGAGAACGCCAAAGACACGCGTGGCCCACATGGTGGGATCCAATGAACTGAATGGAGCTGTCACCTCTTATAGACTCATGGAACACACACACACACACATACACGCACACACACACACACACTCACACACACACAGGGGCTCATGTTCACCGTGGGCCAAATCGGCATCATGGCCGCCCTCTTAAAGGGCCGGAAACACTTTATAAACTCCTCCTGCATACTGTTAAAAGACTCTTTGCATGTGATGATTGTTTATTTGAGTTTAGAAATATTGTACATAAGAAAATGTCTCTAATATTACAACATAAATCCATTCATCTTAAACCTTCAAAATAAAAGCACGGGATATTTTTCTTCAGTTTCTAGTACAGTAACGATGCATTTCACGTGTTTGTCTGTGATTTCTCCCGGCGTATTAACACCCGTACTTTCCAGCGGCGGGCTCTCTGCGGGGCAGCGGCGTTAACACGGGCTCTGCATGTGTCTTGTCAGCCACGTCTCCCAACGCCGGCTCCGAGCTGGAGCAGGCCCGCCCCCAGACCAGCGGCGAGGAGGAGCTGCAGCTGCAGCTGGCGCTGGCCATGAGCCGCGAGGCGGCGGAGCAGGTACCCACAAAAACACATCTTCTCCGAGTATATCTGGATTAAAACACAGATTAGCACTTCAGTGGCTCTTAAATATCTTATTGTGGTACTTCTGTAGTTTGACTATGTTGAGGAAATGTTACTTTCTGTATTCTTGTTGTTCTTAGTTTGTACTCTAGGTTGATGAACTTATTGTAAGTCTCTTTGGATAAAAGCGTCTGCTACATGACGTGTGACGTAATGAGAGCCGTCGTCCCGTGACCACAAGGTGGCCGGTTCGATCCCCGCTCTTTCTCCCCCATTAGCTGCACGGCGAAGTGTCCTTGAGCAAGGCACTGAACCCCCGGCCACCGCTCCCGAACAACGACCGATGGGTCAAACGCAGAGCAGAAATTTCCACATCAGTAAAAAAATAAAATATTTTTTAAATGGTTATTTACAGGCCTGGAAAAGTCCTTGAAAAATATTGGAAATGGAAATTTGTTTTATTCATACGTTCATTTACACGGTTTGATTAGAAGAATAAACATTTATGGTTAAAGGTCATGGAAAGGTCATGAGAGAACATTCCTGCCTACGGCCATGAGGCTTTACAACAAAGCCCCACCTCCTGCCAGAAACTAGTGCAACAACACACCCACACTTTGCATTTTGCACATTTTATTTAATTGTTACACTTTATTTCTCTTCACATATGTTGTGTGTGTATATATACATATTTGCATATATTTTATTTTATTTTATTTTGTATGTTATATTTTATATCTCGCTTGTATAGTTTATGCACACTTGTTCTTCTTTCTTATATGTATATTGTATTATTGTGTTTTAGTTTAATTCTATTCTATTCTATTCTATGAGGAGGTCAATCCACTGGTCAACATGTGAACCCTGAAATGTTGTTATTGTAGTTGAAGAAAGGAGAGAATTTGCACAGAATGTTGCTTATAGTGTGTGTGTGTGTGTGTGTGTGTGTGTGTGTGTGTGTGTGTGTGTGTGTGTGTGTGTGTGTGTGTGTGTGTGTGTGTGTGTGTGTGTGTGTGTGTGTGTGTGTGTGTGTGTGTGTGTGTGTGTGTGTGTGTGTGTGTGTGTGTGTAGGAGGATCGTGTGCGCAGAGGGGATGACCTGCGGCTCCAGATGGCCCTGGAGGAGAGCAAGAAAGGAGGACCAGAATCAGGGAAGCTGTCCAAGAAGAAGAGAGAGGTAGAAACTCTGACCTCCTCCTTCACCGCCGCCTCGCTGCTCGTCCTCATCGCTTCCTCCTCTCCTCCCCCTCTTCACTTCCTCCGTCTCCTATCTCCTGTCTCCTGCCTCCTGTCTCCAGCCTCAGTCCTCTCTGATGGACCTGATGAACGTTCCGGAGCCCAGTCCCATCGCCGGCGCCCGTGCCGGAGCCGGAGCCAGCGCCGACCCGTGGGGCGCTGGGCGCGCCGCCGGGGCCGCCGCCGCCCCGGCGGACCCCTGGCACTCCTACGGTACGCAGCCGATGATCGCTCTGCACCGGGGAGGAGGAGGAGGTCACATGACGGGGAGGAGGAGGAGGTCACATGACGGGGAGGAGGAGGAGGTCACATGACCCGGGGCGCCGGTCACCGAGGCGTGGCGTCATCCACCCGACTCCTTGCGGAGCAGGAATGCCGCTCCGCTGGCAGAGCGGCATTCCTGCAGGGGATGGAAGGAAAGGAGGAGAGGAAAGGAGGGGAGGAAGCTGTGGGAGGGAGATGGAAATGTGAATGATGAAAGGGAAGTGAAGGAAAGAAGAGCGGTTAGAACCACTGATCTTATCTCCTGTGTCTTTCTCCTCTCTACGTTTTGGCATTCCTCCTCCTCTCTCCTCCTTCCTCTCTCCTCTCTCCTCCCTCCTCCCTCCTCTCTCTTCCCTTCTCTCTCCTCTCTCCTCTCTCTTCTCTCCTCCCTCCTCCCTCCTCCCTCCTCCCTCCTCCCTCCTCTCTCCTCTCTCCTCCTCTCTCCTCTCTCCTCCTCTCTCCTCCCTCCTCCCTCCTCTCTCCTCTCTCCTCTCTTCCCTCCTCTCTCCTCCCTCCTCCCCCCTCTCTCCTCTCTCCTCCTCCTCCTCCCCCTCCTCTCCTCCTCCTCCTCTCTCCTCCCTCCTCCCTCCTCTCTCCTCCCTCCTCTCTCCTCTCTCCTCTCTCCTCTCTCCTCCCTCCTCTCTCCTCTCTCCTCTCTCCTCCTTCCTCCTCTCTCCTCCCTCCTCTCTCCTCCTCCTCCTCCTCTCTCCTCTCTCCTCCTCCTCCTCCTCTCTCCTCCTCCTCCTCCTCCTCCCTCCTCTCTCCTCCTCCTCCTCCCTCCTCCTCCCCTCCTCCTCCTCTCCTCCTCCTCCCCCTCCTCTCCCCTCTCTCCTCCTCCTCCTCCCTCCTCTCTCCTCTCTCCTCCTCCTCCTCTCTCCTCCCTCCTCCCCAGGCTCTGCTCCTAAGCCGGCCTCCCCCGTGGACCCGTGGGGGGTCAATCCCCAGAGGAGGGATGGAGCGATCCTGGGCGTCAGGCGCCCGCTCCTGCCGCCGACCCCTGGGGCTCCGCCTCCACCCGACCCAAGACCTCCAACACAGGTGAGGAGGGGAGGGAGGGAGGGAGGGAGGGAGGGAGGCAGGCAGGCATTCACAACATCCTCCATCCGCATGTTCACGTGTTTCATCCATACTCATTCCATGTGTGTGTGTGTGTGTGTGTGTGTGTGTGTGTGTGTGTGTGTGTGTGTGTGTGTGTGTGTGTGTGTGTGTGTGTGTGTGTGGGGTCCCCTTCCAGGTAACTTTGACCTGTTCAATACATCCAACGGTACGTCTAAAGAGGACTTCTCAGAGTTTGACAGCCTGCGCTCTTCCTCCTCTGTTCCCACTGGTACTCACCCCCTCATCTTCGTCTCTCTAATGTCTCTGTTGTGTTCCCTCCTCCTCCTCCACCCCACCTCCACCGCCTCGGTGTCTGACATTATGCCCTTCTGCAGATAGCATATCTCTGCGGGGGCACACACACACACACACACACATACACCGTGTCTTTTTATGTAAACACACCATCACGGATGCGATCAGATGTTGCCGTAATCGTATGAAGCGTGTCATCGTACCTGTGTGTGTGTGTGTGTGTGTGTGTGTGTGTGTGTGTGTGTGTGTGTGTGTGTGTGTGTGTGTGTGTGTGTGTGTGTGTGTGTGTGTGTGTGTGTGTGTGTGTGTGTGTGTGGTAACTGTCGCTCCCGGTCGACTCGATCCCCTCTCGAGGACGCCGAGTCGCCGCGGGGCGTGAGGAGGGCGACCTTCAGGGCGCAGTTTGAATCTACAGGATTCCGTGACCCCCACACACACACACACACACACACACACACACACACACACCGCGCCGGCTGACCTTTACCACAAAGCTCTCGCGGTTTCCCTCTCCGTGTCACGATCGTGTCTCCGCCGCCTCCGGTGTCTCATGGCGCCCGTCTCCTGATCATTTATTTTCCCGTATCCGTTTGACCTTCAACTCGTTCTTCCGTTCGCTATCGCAAACACGGCGGCCTCGAGTCCTCCGTCTGCTCGTTATGTCTGCGTTCGCTCCTTCTTATCAACACAACTCCCCCCCCCTCCCCCCCCCCCCCCCCAGGCGATGTGGGCGGGGCCTCCATCCTCTCGCAGGCCAGCCTGGCCAGCAGCGGCAGCCTGGACCTGTTCGACCCGCTGCCCGGCTCCGCCTCCTTCAGCGGCGCCACCAGGAAGACCCCCGAGTCGTTCCTGGGCCCCAACGCCGCGCTGGTCAACCTGGACTCGCTGGTCACCAAGCCGGCGCAGCCGCCGCCCGTCGTCAACCCCTTCCTGGCGTCGACAGGTAGGCGAGGAAGACGAGCGAGGAAGAGTTTAAATGTGAAGAGAACCCAATACAGAGAGTTCGGTGACCTTCTGGTGACCTCTGTGACCCCGTGACCTCACCCCCCCCCCCCCCCCCCCTCGTCTCTGTCCAGGCGGCTCCGCTGCAGCCGTGGCGGCGGCGGCCCACGCCAACCCCTTCCAAGTGAGCCAGCCGGCGCCGCCCACCCTGAACCAGATGCGGGTCAGCCCCATGCCCTCCGGCTTCGGCGCCGCGGACGCCGCCTCGCTGCCGCCGCCGCTCGCCATGGCGCCCGGGGGCCGCATGGGCATGTCCCTCCCACAGCCGCTGATGAGCATGCCGCCACAGGCCGGGGGGGGGGCGGCCGGCGGGACCACCAACCCCTTCCTGTTGTGAGGGGGGAGGAGGGGGTGACCGGAGGGGGGGGGAGTAACCCCTCCTCTCTCTCTCTCTCTTTCTCTCTCTCTCTCTCTCTCTCTCTTCCACTTTGGCTCCTTTAAGAAGCTTCAAAATGAACAAGAGGAAGTCTTATCACATTTATAACCAACTCCTGGCCACCAGGTCGTAGTCCCCCCCCCCCCCCTCCCCCCTAACACACTCCTTCACTCCCCCCCGTGTCTCAGTGCTACAAGCTGCCTAGTCCTGTGTTCCGTACTGACCCGACGACGAAGACCATGATGTCAGCGTCTTCATCAGGCCTGCGGAGTAGCGGCGGCGTTTACAGACCCCCCTCCCCCCTCCCTCCACCCCCCACCCCCCTCCCCGGACTGCTCGTTTTCTTCTTCTGTGGTGGAGACGGTCCCACCGTACCAACGCCAGGATCTTATCTCTCCACTAGAGCTAATCTTTTATAAGCCCTGTCAGTGTGTGTGTGTGTGTGTGTGTGTGTGTGTGTGTGTGTGTGTGTGTGTGTGTGTGTGTGTGTGTGTGTGTGTGTGTGTGTGCACATCTCAGTACTTTTACACTGTATATTCCAGTGGGTTTTACTTATACACACTGGAGTACGGATGAGAGATGGTCAGATGTGTTTGTACTCTCGTTTGTGAACGTGTGTGTGTGTGTCAGTGTGTGTGTGTGTGTGTGTGTGTTACTAAGCAGGGATTTTGCACAAACACGTCTTCTTTTCTTTCTGCCAGCGACCGTCGGGCTCACCGTTACACCTTAGTGTGTGTGTGTGTGTGTGTCACTTCCTGTCAGTCAAACTTGGACTTGGCCCCGCCCCCTTTCCTCGACCTTCCACGTGAACTTTGACCTCCAGGGGTCACGGGACTAACAATGAACACTTATCAAAAAGGGGCCACCCCCCCCCCTCCTGTCCACAGGGTTGAAAAGATGCATAACCGCAATGTCGTGCGTGTGTGTGTGTGCGTGCTCGTGCACGTGTACTGTTACTCCTCGCGTACTAACAGCCACGTGTTACTGTAACGCCCCCCCCCATCCCCCCCATCGTGTGTTCAAAGAGACGTGAGCTGTGATGTCATCAGTATTCTGCTATCTGAACATGAGGATGCAGTGATGCATCATGGGACTTTTGTGTTTTGTTTTGTTTCTAGGATCAAAGGGAAGGGAGTGGGTTGTGTGTGCGTGTGTGTGTGTGTGCGCGCGCACTTTGCATGAGAGATACGTTTAGCTTCCAAGTGTACTTTTAATAAGCTTCTTCATGATTTAGTTTTCATTTCTCACTCATTTAAGTGGAAAAATGTAGTTTAAAAAGTCAAAACGGGGGATAATGTAGACGTCTGCAGCCTTAAGAGTGTGTGTGTGTGTGTGTGTGTGTGTGTGTTGTGTGTGTGTATCCACACATGGAGGAGCGTTGCTGCGGTTTCAAGAGCACGTCGGCCGCTCGGCGTCGTAAAGAGAGTTTATCTCCCGGGGATTTACTGAGGCTAATCTACCCACAAGAACATCACCTGGTGGCACACACACACACACACACACACACACACACACACACTGGAGGGGTCTATTAATAGCACAGGGAATCCCACAGCAAACAACAGCGAGACGTGTCGTGTAAACAGCAGTTTGTTACTTTTTTGTTATTTACTCATTAGATGTAAATCCAGAGCCGTGCACCATCCTCTCTCTCTCTCTCTCTCTCTCTCTCTCTCTCTCTCTCTCTCTCTCTCTCTCTCTCTTGTTTTTTCCACCCTATGGGACATCATCCTCTTCTCTCAGAAGCACACCTGTCCCCAAAGCGACTTTGATTCTGGAGCGTGTCGTACTTTGAGTAGTTGAAGCGTAGGGTCGCACTTCACTGACGTTTTCTTTTCTTCTTCTTCTGTTTATGGATTCATCGTTATAAGCGTTTTATATTTCAGAGATATTTTAAAGTTGGTTCAGGATCGATGGAGGAAAGTGTTGCTGTTGGCCGAGTGTCGTCTGGATGAAATGGGTCACGTGTTCTCCTTCCGGCCGTTCTGTGTATCACTGCCAGTGTTCTGCAGACGGGCTGTTTATTTCCTTGTTGGTGTGAGTTGGCGCCCCCTCCTGGTCTGCTGTGGTATGACAGCTGCGCCGCGGGACCCTTTGGTGTTTCCACCAAACACAGACCTTCTTTTCTCTCAGGCAAAAGGAGGGGCAGCTCCAACCGTGTGTATGATTTTAAAAGATGATGATGAGGGTGATGATGATGATGACTTTTATGCTTTGGGCGGGGGGGGGGGGGGGGTCCGGAATGAATGGATGCGACACTTAACGTGCAGACCAGCAAACATTTTTAATCTCAACTAAATATGCAAAAATTTGGAGTTGGAAAAAGTAAAAAAAAAAAAAAAAAAAAAGACTTGACGCTTGATTTGTTTTCTTTTGTTGCAAAGTTTCGATTTGCTAATAAAGTCTTTTGTTTATTGAAACGCTGCCACGACGCGTCCCTCTCTCGCCGGCCTGTTCCACTGCGGCCTGCATGACCTTCGACCTCTAAAAGGTCGTCATGGATGCAATGAAACGGCAGCAGCTTCAGTGGAAGCGCGGCCTGCGTGTGTTCATGTGTTCATGTGTTCATGTGCATAAACAGCCTCTCTAACCCTCTCATGTCTATTAACCCTTCTCATCGCGGCGTTTCGTTTCTTTTCATCGGCTTCGTGCTCAACCTGTTGGCATTATAACTGTATAATATAATTTATCATTTGTACTATTGTAACATACTGTTCCTCTGTATACCTTTTTATTATTCTGTGTAATGGGGTTGTTTTTTTTGTAGGAAAAAGTACACCGTGGTATTTTTTAACGTCATCTAAACAAACGGGCGACTGTGACCGCGTTGGTTCCAAAATAAAATAAAAGTGTATCACTCCGGCTCCGTCACTCCAGCGCCGACTCCTTCTGTGTGCTTCTTTTGCCCAAGTGGACCAACGACTCGACAGAAGCTCAATAAACTCAAAACGTGAACAATTCAGAGGGTCTTTATTTTAAAAAAAAGGTAAAAAATACAGTAAATCTAAATAAAATCCTCATTAAAATACATTTAATTTGCTATAAAAAAAAGGAGTCGCTCTGTCTTCTTTACGATGGACCACGACTGTCCCGCTGTCCTTTCAAAGTAAAAGCATCCGCCTCTCGTGTTGCTACGTGTTGATTGGCTGCTCCTCTGCCGACCAGCCGGAGGTGGCCGGCGCCGTGCCGGCGGCGCCCGGCGGGCCGGTGTCGTAGCCCAGCTTCCTGGTGTCCTTCGTGATGATGTGGAAGGAGACGGTGACGAAGCCTTGGGACCGAACCCGCGTCACTGCAGGAGGAGAGGAGACACGACCGCGTCAAGAGACTCGGGACACCATTTAAACCTCATTGTGTTATTAAAACTCAATTTAAAAACATCTGCCTCAATAAGATGCAGTTTTCCTGAACACAAAATGGATGTTTTTATTGTCTTTTATTTGCTTGGTCTGTTTTGAATGTGTGCGTCTTCCTGCATGTCTTGTTAGTACTTGGCAACGTCTAAGAGTAAATTCACTATTCTCACTATTCATTGTTTGTTGACCTTTAGAGTAAATACTGTCCAAACATTGTATATGTGATCTTATGATTTTAAGTTTGTTTTATGACGTCCGCCTCTCGGGACTACAGATGAAAAATAACAACTGGCAAATTTACAGAATTTTTTATTAATCTGCACTAGTTAAAATAAAACAAACGTTCACCAAATGTGATTTGTAATGTAAAAGAAATAAAATACATAAATAAATACAGAGTGAGAACCGCTCCACAAACCTTCTCTGCCTTCACCCTGGGCCACGACTTTAGGGTCTGTGTACTCTGGGCGTCGCCCCATCAGCCAGCTGAGAGAGAGAGAGAGAAGAGAGGGAGAGACATTAGTCCTCTAGTGGTAATGTATGTGGAATAACAACCAACAGTGGATGAGCAGGAGAGCAGCACCCACATCAAACTCTCATTGTTGACATTTTAAAAAGGTCCGGATGTGCACCGTGGCCTCTAATACTGTGTTGTGAATACCGTGTGTGTGTGTGTGTGTGTGTGTTTCTCTCCCGAAACAGTGATGCCAGCAGCAGGAATACCACCTGGCGGCTGTGCTGATGACCAACAAGACTGAGCCCATCGTACCTGGTGAACTTCTGCAGTCTCCACGTGGGCTCGGGAACGAACATGGGGACGGTTCGTTTGTGTCTGGGAGAAGAAAAGAAACGAGAACCCAGTCACTTATAAACGCAACGACCTTTCACCTCCAGGTGGAAGAAGAGGTAGATCCGCGGAGGAGGTGAATACGGACTGTCCAGGCGTGATGGGGATGTGCGTCGCTCCGTAGCCTCTGACCACGTCGTTGCCAAACACATCTGGACCGTACACACTCAGCACCAGCTGAGGCCCTGCGGAGCAGAAGAGACGTCTAATGATTTCTAAAAGGTCCCTCATTAGAGCATTAGGGATGTGCGTCAATATATGGATGAGGAGACAGGTGAGTGTGTGAGTGTGTGTGTGTGTGTGTGTGTGTGTGTGTGTGTGTGTGTGTGTGTGTGTGTGTGTGTGTGTGTGTGCGTGTGTCTCACATCCGGAGGGGTTTGTGCTCTTAAATGTCGTCTCCAGTGGGAAGTTCCATATTAATTTGTGAGGAGACTGGCTGCCCTTGCATGTTATTTGAGTGATGCCCTCCTCCAGCCCCTACGGAGAGACCGGAAACGAGAATACAGGTGTTCAACTTCTTTAGCAGAGATTGTATTCTAAAAAAAATCTATGTCGTCTGAACAATATGATAATTTTTTTTCCCAACCATTTGGGAATAAATTGTAGTTTGTTTACTTAAATTCAATTTTTTTAAATAAGTACTTTATTCATTATTCATTATCGACTTTACGTCACTTTACGTTAGCCTCTTAAAACCCAAAGAGGCTACTCACCGAGGTGGGAGCCCAGTCGTGGCCGTAGACGAAACAGTATTTGCAGTACAAGTTGTCATACTCTGGAAACTGAAACACACAACAACAACATCACTTTTATAACCGGAAGTAACGGGACTCGCACCAGAGCAGAGCCGCGGCGATAACCTGTTTACGTTAACTGTTGCTAAGCGTTGCTAAGCGTTGCTAAGGCAGTTGAAGCTAGCTGCTAGGCTAAGCTAACACCCGGAAGCACCGACTCACGTTCGCTCCCTCGATTTGTCCGTTAACCGTGAGAAGAAACACGGACGGGTTGCTCGTCGCCATCGCGGCTTCAGTCAGCAATCCGGAGGTTCACGACGCCATTACTTTGCGTTTTAAGAAGAACCCCGCTGCTGCGCATGCGCGGCTCACACGACCACTCAAGCCCTTTTTGTTGCCACGGCAACGGTCGCTGCTCCCCGACGGCAGCCTGCGAGGCTCAAGTCGAACGGAAGAGCCGAACCGCGGGCGAAATAGTCCACCAGATGGCGGCAGTGTAGCGAGAAAACACAGTTCTGAGTTAGTGTCCGGTCTCGTGTCACATTGTACACATAGTACACGAGTTTGTTATCATATACAGTTCTGAATATATACAACTGATATACAGGGTGTTTTATAAGTTCTGTGATGAAGTCTGTGACGAAGGCCTCACTTCCGGGTGATTAGGAGCCGACGTCGGTAATTAACTTTTTCTAGCAGCTCGATTACACACACACACACACACACACACATACACACACACACACACACACACACACACACACACACACACACACACACACACACATACCGCTACGACTCCCCCCCGGACCCCCGAGTGCCTGACCTTTTATTTCTGCTCTCTCTCCATCCTCCGTCCTCATTTGCTTTCCTCAAAGCTTTCAAAATGTGTTAAATTAATTTAAATGAAATGTTGTTGGCCATCTTCACTCGTCTCTACCGGCATTTCACGGAATAAATGACTTTCATGTAAATATGTAATTGATTACGTGACACACCTCCCTGATTCTATCCTCCCTCCTCTTCCTCCTTTCCTGTGACTCCCTCATCCCCCTGTCTCTCTCATCTCTCTCATTGCTGTATCCTCCTCTTCCTCCAATCTTTTTTTCTCTCCATTTTTTCTGCTTGCATAACTCCCCCATCACTGGTCCTCCCCTCCCCCTGTCCACCCGCCAATGTTGTCTTTTTGTTTCTCCACTTCTCTTCTGCAAAAAAACCAACCCCTCCTTTTTTCTCGTCTCGTTTTAATCTTCAAAATCGACTCCCCGTTGCTTTTTTTCTCTCCTCTCGCCAGCATCTCCCCAACGTCACGGCTATTTTCTCTTCCTCTCCTCCTCCTCCTCCTCCTCCTCCTCCTCCTCCTCCTCCTCCTCCTCCTCCTCCTCCTCCTCCTCCTCCTCCTCACGACCGACTTCCCTGGAGTCTCTTTCTCGTCACTACCACAACGTTCCTCCCTCTTCTTTCCTTCCCCACATCTCCTTCCCCTGTCTCCTCTGCTCCTCCCACGCCCTTCCTGTCCCTCTCTCTTCTTCCTCCCGACCTCCTTTGTTTCACCCTCCTCTTCCGTCTCCGCGGGTCGCCTCCTCGCTGCCAAGCAGACGGATTTAGAGTCCGTGTCCGGCCGCTGCCGACGGGCCGGGTGTCATCTTCTTTGGACTTTCACCTGACAACTCTAATTATGAAAGAATGCATACGTACACTTCCAAACAGAAGCCCACACACACACACACACACACACACACACACACACACACACACACACACACAAACCCGTACACGTCTTATTCTGAAGGACCCTTTGGAGGCTGGAGGCCTGGATGAGGTCGTTGTGAGTCACACTTCTCTGTCGGGGTCGTGGGTTATTTTAAATCCTCATGAGGAGGTGTGTATTGTTTTTTTCTTTCTGTCACACAGTGATGTCATCGTGCCGGAGGCGGCCGCAGCTCGGAGGAGAAGTGACACCTGTGAAGTGTCCTTCAGGTGTCTCCTTCACAGGTGTCTCCTGGGTAAACACACACACACACACACACTCTCACTAACAAACTGTCACAAGACATTATGGATGACAAGTGTAATTCAGTGAGTCATATTTATCCAGTATTCAAAATGACTGGACACAAACACACACACACACACACACACACACACACACACACACACACACACACACACACACACACACACACACACACACACAGGTCCGTTGGGGGAGATGAAGTACGGAAAGTGTGTCTCACAAAATGTGTAAACTTGCAGACATTGATTTTGCTGGATGTTAGACGCCGATTAACTCTTCCTCTCATCACTCTCCTCTTCGCTTTGATGCATCTGTTGGGTGGAAATAAATAAATAAACAAATAAATAAATATATGA
>CM070091.1:17786376-17791376 GCA_036178185.1 Liparis tanakae | reverse complement strand
AACACACACACACACACACACACACACACACACACACACACACGCAGACACACACTTCCATTAGAGAGATTCCAGTAATCGGGGGAGTGATGTGTCGCTGTAAGTTAAACGGTTTCTCGGAGGTTTTACTGTCCCACTGCGCTGAGACGGTTAGACACAGGGACATTAAACCTCTCGCTTTGATTACCCAGAGCCTCCACACACACACACACACACACACACACACACACACACACACACACACACACACACACACACGGGTCCCCTTCCCGTCGTGCTTCACTGGACGTGGCCCGTGTCGCCGCCACCTCCTCCATTACAGCTGACGGCCGCGTCGCTCTGAAGCCTCAGGCCCGTTCAGAGTTTAGAGCCCGGGGGCCGACGCCACCCACCGGCATCCTGGGAGGGTGTGTGTGTGTGTGTGTGTGTGTGTGTGTGTGTGTGTGTGTGGGCCCAGGAGCAAGAGAGTGAATATGTGACTGATTGATTTTATTTGACACCGTGTAAGGAACATAAATAAAGACCTTCAGGCGGAGCAGTGACGGCTGTCAGAGCGCCGCCGACTTCACCTCCGCCGACTTCACCTCCGCCGACTTCACCTCCGCCGACTTCTCCTCCGCCGACTTCTCCTCCGCCGACTTCACCTCCGCCGACTTCACCTCCGCCGACTTCTCCTCCGCCGACTTCACCTCCACGACTCTCCACCTCCGCCGACTTCTCCTCCGCCGACTTCTCCTCCGCCGACTTCTCCTCCGCCGACTTCTCCTCCGCCGACTTCTCCTCCGCCGACTTCTCCGCCGACTTCTCCGCCGACTTCTCCTCCGCCGACTTCTCCGCCGACTTCTTCTCCGCCGACTTCTCCTCCGCCGACTTCTCCTCCGCCGACTTCTCCGCCGACTTCTCCTCCGCCGACTTCTCCGCCGACTTCTCTCCGCCGACTTCTCCTCCGCCGACTTCTCCTCCGCCGACTTCTCAGCCGACTTCACAATGCACGACTTTTAAGCCCCAATTTACTACAGAGTCCGGCGTTGGCGCTAATTTATTGACGGATGTGGTGACATCATATGTAACATTTACCTTAGACCATTGACTATGTACCTTAGAACATAGACCTTAGATATTAGACCATAGACTATCTATCATAGACCTTAGACCTTTTACCATAGACCTTAGATGTTAGACCTTAGTCCTTAGATCTTTTACTAAAGACCTTAGACCATGGACTATGTACCATAGACTATAGACCTTAGATCTTAGACCTTAGACCTTTTACCATTTCCCATAGACTATGTATCATAGACCTTAGTTCTTAGACCTTTTACCTTAGACCATAGACTATGTACCATAGACCTTAGATCTTAGTCCTTAGACATTTTACCTTAGACCTTTTACGATAGACCATAGACTATGTACCATAGACTATGTACCATAGACTTTAGATCTTAGTCCTTAGACCTTTTACCTTAGACCTTTTACCTTGGACCATAGACTATGTACCATAGACCTTAGATCTTAGTCCTTAGTCCTTAGACCTTTTACCTTAGACCTTTTACCTTGGACCATAGACTATGTACCATAGACCTTAGATCTTAGTCCTTAGTCCTTAGACCTTTTACCTTAGACCTTTTACCTTGGACCATAGACTATGTACCATAGACCTTAGATCTTAGTCCGTTTGGACCGAGTTTGGACCAAACTCTCCACCCCAGAAGATCTCAGTCTCGGTAAACATACGGATGAGAGATCGATCCTTTCAGCGCAGGAGTTATCTTTCTTCCATTTGACTCGCTCCACCCGACATCCGGTTCAAAGGTCGGCTCAAGGTCACGCAGAGATCGGCCAGTGAAGCTGTGCTGTGATGGATTTACGGTGCAGGAAATCAATTTTATTTAGTTTTCTAATTATTCTGGTGAGCGAGGCCTTCCCGCAAAATGACCCCCGACCTCATCATCGCCGTGCTGGCCCCGCCAGGAGCCATAAACAAAAAGAGGAGGAGCCTCGATGGGGGGGGGGGGGGGGGGGCGTCATGCTTTTGATAATATTTCAATAGAGACAACCAGAGGAGTCGCCCCCCTGATGGTCAGGAGAGATAATGAAGCTTCAACACATGAAGCATGGACTTCTATACAACAAGAGGAGTCGCCCCCTGGTGGTCAGGAGAGAGAATGCAGCTTCAACACATGAAACATGGACTTCTATACAACCAGAGGAGTCTCCCTCTGGTGGTGAGGAGAAAGAATGCAGCTTTAACACATGACGCATAGACTTCTATACAACCAGAGGAGTCGCCCCCTGGTGGTCAGGAGAGAGAATGCAGCTTTAACACATTAAACATAGACTTCTATACAACCAGAGGAGTCTCCCCTGGTGGTCAGGAGAGAGAATGTAGGTTTTAAGACACTTTCTTATTGGCTTCACTCTTCATAATTGGGAGTGTGCCCCCTGGTGGCAAACACCAATTATAAAACAATGATTCATTCATTTAAGGCCCCGGGGTTTGCAATTAGCCAAAGAATACTAAAAATAAATGATGACTAGGTATAATCTTTGAGGACAACACACCCACTCCCTGATTAAATGTTGATCAGTGGACAGTAAAGACGGCGGGATGTGAACCCAACGGCTCGACGCTCCAACGGGGGAAATAAAATCATTTATTTTGAGAACATTTAAGCATCAGAGGGAAACGTTTGGGGGAAACATGAGCCATGAATTAAAAATACACACAAGCAAAATATGAAAGCACAGTTTCTGCTATCTGGATGGTATAGCCCACCCACACACACACACACACACACACATGCACACACATACACACACACACACACACACACACACACACACACACATAGTCCCACACACCTGCCAGAGAGCTGTGTTTACCCACAGCGGGGTCTCCCAGGGGGAGTTCCCCCGGTAATTGGACCTGACCGTCAGCTGTCCGGTAGACGTCTGTCTGGCTCTCTCTCTCCGTTTGCCCCACCATTAAATGACTCGTTCACTCGTTCACTCGTTCACTCGTTCACTTGTTCACTCGTCTTATTAGTTCACCTAAGTGCCCTATTTTCTCGCCCAGTGCGCCTCCTCTGGTCTCTCTTCATACGGAGGGTCCAGAGGGCCGATGGCGTTCGTTGAAATCTACATTTTAAAAAAAGTGGGCGGAGCTAAGAGATATTAAACTGGAGCTTCACTGACTCCACATGTGATCCTCTAGTCTCCAGTTACATAAACTGAGTCAGTCAAAATGTGTGCCGGGAAACTATTTCAGTGTCATTGTCCGTAAAAACTCCTCCTCCTCCTCCTCCTCCTCCTCCTCCTCCTCCTCCTCCTCCTCCTCCTCCTCCTCCTCCTCCTCCTCTTTTTGCTGACCGCAAACTTCTCCCACTTCTGTCTTGATGGTCTTCCTGACACTTTTGCTGCCGCCTGTCTCCCCCCTCTCTCCCCCCTCTCTCCCCCTCCCCCTTCCCTCCTTCTTCTCCTCCCAGCTCCATCAGCTGTGGAGTGACAACTTGACACACACTCTGGTCTCCACTGTTCCTGTCTTGGTTTTCTCTGCGTCAGCGTTTCCTTTCATGTTACAACTCCAATATTATAATATATTTTTGGTGGCTAAACTAGTTTAGAGGACTCGGTCCTCGTCCTGCAGGACCCGGTCCTCGTCCTGCAGGACCCGGTCCTCGTCCTGCAGGACCCGGTCCTCGTCCTGCAGGACCCGGTCCTCGTCCTGCAGGACCCGGTCCTCGTCCTAGAGGACCCGGTCCTCGTCCTGCAGGACCCGGTCCTCGTCCTAGAGGACCCGGTCCTCGTCCTGCAGGATGGGTCCTAGAGGACCCGGCACATCTTTTTTATTTCACCGATCTTGTTACACAGTAAAAATTGCGTCATCATGGAAAAGGACACACGGTGTGAGTCAAGGATGCTTCCAGGGTAGGGTGCTTCCTTCAGTAGAATGCTTCCTTGGTAGGATGCTTCCTTGGTAGAATGCCTCCTTGGTAGAATGCTTCCTTGGTAGGTTGCTTCCTTCAGTAGAATGTGTCCTTGGTAGTATGCCTCCTTGGTAGAATGCTTCCTTTAGTAGAATGTGTCCTTGGTAGAATGCTTCCTTGGTATGATGCTTCCTTCAGTAGAATGCTTCCTTGGTAGGATGCCTCCTTGGAGGATGCCTCCTTGGTAGGATGCCTCCTTGGTAGAATGCCTCCTTGGTAGGATGCTTCCTTCAGTAGAATGCCTCCTTGGTAGGATGCCTCCTTGGTAGGATGCTTCCTTGGTATGATGCTTCCTTCAGTAGAATGCCTCCTTGGTAGGATGCTTCCTTGGTAGGATGCCTCCTTGGTAGGATGCTTCCTTCAGTAGAATGCCTCCTTGGTAGGATGCCTCCTTGGTAGGAAGGCTCCTTCTAAGTGGGCGAGACTTCTCTGTCATAAGGTCAAACGCGCTTCCTTCAAACTCCATAGAAACCAGATATACCTCCTCACTGTCTTCCTCTCTCTCTCCCTCTCCCGCCCTGACGAGTCGGATCGGTTGCTAAGCGACTTGAATGTCAGGATTTCTTCCCCTCAAATTGGTTTGGCGCATAGTTTAAATAACTAAAAATGTTTCTAAATCGGGGGACAGGAGTTGCGTCCTTGAGAGTATCCCCCTTTTTCAGAAAAAACGTTTAACTTCACAGCTGCACATCATTAAAACTAATTGCCAGGAAAACTTTAAAAAATCACTGAACAACTTTCTCTTGGACATCTGAGTTTTTGTGTATTATAAATTATATACATGTTTTATTGAATGTTAAAACCATTAAACTCTGTTTAGACAGTAACTTCTTCAGTGTCAGATCTCATTCATTTCAGAGACTACGTTCTCTCTTGTATTTTAAATACCGATAATTTTAGTTCCTGCTAGCGGTGATTTAATTAGTGGGCGGAGTCATGTCTGCTGTCTGCGCCCGAGTGGAGCGCCTCAGAGAGACATGCATCTCACCTCCAGTGCTTCTTCAGTCTTCTGGC
>CM070091.1:17766376-17781376 GCA_036178185.1 Liparis tanakae | reverse complement strand
AACATGCGATTATAATCCAGATGTTTCTTTCATTACAGCTATAACACATCATCAACTCATGGTCTGTCTCTCTTTCTTTCTCTCCCTCTCTCTCTCCCTCTCTCTCTCTTTCTCTCTCTCTTTCTCTTTGTATGCCTCTCTGTTCATCTCTCCCCTGTTCTCAGCCTTTCCGTCACTCTCTCTTTGAAGTCAACCCGTGTGGTGCGTGTGTGTGTGTTTGTGTGTTTGTGTGTATGGGTGTGGCTGTGCTTGAGTGTGTGTGTGTGTGTGTGTGTGTGTGTGTGTGTGTGTGTGTGTGTGTGTGTGGGCGTGGACGCCACGGCAACCTGCAGCTTTTTGCATTGAAAATCAGCCTCATGTTTTTTAAGAGGCCAGCAGGCGGTCAGCGCCCGCGGCCGTGTGTGTGTGTGTGTGTGTGTGTGCGTGTATGTGTGTGTGTGTTTGTGTGTGTATGTATGTGTGTGTGTGTGTGTCTGTTACTTTATAATCATCATTTTCAAAAGATGAAAGCAGACAGCGTGCAGACGCAGCAGAACGCCACCATGGAGGACGCACAGCAGACGTTGTTGTTATTGTTGTTGTTGTTGTTGTTGTTTAAAGTTGAGTGTTAGCTCGGCCCCGGCTGTGTGTCCTCGTTACCGCTTAGCCCCAACGTAGAACCATGGAGGGGCCACCGGAACCGAACAGGGTCCTTCAGAGCGATGCATAGAAGAACCTTTCAAACCAGGCTTCTCCAAAGAACTATAAATGGGCCTCAAATAACCTTAAAACAAGGTTCTTTAAGGCCCCATATTTGGTTCCTCAAAGAACCTTTCAAACCAGGGTTCTCTACGTCAACTTCAAAGTCGATGACGTCCGGTTCTCCTTCTGGTTCTCCTTCCCTCCCGGGTTCTGCGTTCCTTCCTGGAGGTCGTGTGGAGGTCGTCCTCACAGCTCGTGTGTAAATGTCGGTTATGAAACGTTCTCCTCTCCACGATGTCATCGTCGTGATGTGTGTGTGACGGTCAGTTCCCTCCCGAGCTGTCACTGGTGTGTGTGTGTGTGTGTGTGTGTGTGTGATTATGTAACTGTCTGCTCTGTTCCTGTATGAACACAGATATGTTTCTGCTTCATTAGATTGACTGAGACGGAGAGAGGGATGAAACAATAATACAAACATATATATATATATATATATATATATATATATATATATATATATATTAAAAACAGCCATTTAAACATCTTTCATCATGTTCTCCTTCTTTCCAACAACACCACTCCCTCTCTCCTCCTCCTCCTCCTCTCTCTCTCTTTCTTTCTCTCTCTCTCTCTCTCTTCATTTCTTATTCATCTCATTGTACTTTTCTCAGCTGGATTTCAATACGACATTGAGCGTCTGCTTCGGGGCTTCTGAGCAACACACTCGTCTTCTAGTGTGTGTGTGTGTGTGTGGGGGGGGGTCGTCAGGTATGAGGGGGGAGCCCCCTGCAAGACGACATGCAGGGTCTCCCCCACCCCACGTACGTCAGAGGGAGGGTGGGGGCCCCGATGAGAAGACTCCAGTCCTCCGGAGATGCGAGGGGGGGGGGAGGGAGAGAGGGGGGGGGGGGTGATGTGAGTGGGAGGGAGAGACAGCGCCATATGAGAAGACGAGCCGCGGAGAGGAGACGGGGGATTGGAGCTGCGGCGTTTCAGGATCTGAAGTATTTGAGATGAAAAGCGATCTCCCTCCGTCTCCACTTCCACGAGGGCTCGAGCAACGGCAGCCGAGGAGAAGGAGGCGAGGGAAGGAGACCAGAGGAGGATGGATGGGGAGTGGTCGTGGAAGGGAGCGTGGGGCGTGATGGGTGGGGGATGGGTGGAGGGTGGAGGGTGGAGGGTGATGGGGGTTTGGAGGAAGTGGTCGGGACAGCCAGAGGATGGATGAGAGGCTGACGGAGGATTATTGATTACCTGTAAGAATCACTCACATTCCTATTGATTAGAACCAGTCCCAACACACACTGGGAAGAGATGCTGTATATATGTGTATGTATTTACCTATATATATATATATATATTTATATATATTTATATGTTTATATGTATATATATATGTTTATACAATATATATACACATATTTATATATATTTATATGTTTATATGTATATATATATGTTTATACAATATATATATACACATATTTATATATATTTATATGTTTATATGTTTATTTAATGTGATAATAATAATAAGAAGAAGAAGCAAAGCGACTATATCACATATTCTCGGCTTCACTAAGGCTGAAGAGTCGACACACACACACAAACACACACATAAACACACACATACACACACACACACACACACACACACACACACACAAACACAGCTGAGAGGTGGGGGTTTGAAACCAGAGCCGGCATTACAGCGGACGCCTCATGGGGACCGGCCTCCGGTAATGAGCTACAACTTTGTGCATGATGGAAGTTGGGAAGAGAGACAGACATGTCCTCCTCTTCCTCCTTCTTCTTCTTCTTCTTCTTCTTCTTCTTCTTCTTCTTCTTCTTCTTCTTCTTCTTCTTCTTCTTCTTCTTCTTCTTCTTCTTCTTCTTCTTCTTCTTCTTCTTCTTCTTCTTCTTCTTCTTCTTCTTCTTCTTCTTCTTCTCCTCCTCCTCCTCCTCCTCCTCCTCCTCCTCCTCCTCCTCTGGGACCTCGTGCCCATCAGCTGTCAGATCCTTTATTAAACCCTCTCAGACATCGTGACCATATATGGGCGTCTCTGAAACCCTCTTCTCTAGAGGAGTTCAGTGTTCTTCATCCGGCAGCAGAGTTGAAATGTATCGGAGAACCACCGGGTTCTGACCCGGCTCCTCGCGTGGAGAACATCAACAGTTATTATAAATGTCTTCACTACGATACTCCACTCTAAAGTTCACCTGGAAAAGAGAAAAGAAGCTGTTTTTCATCGTGACGTCTGGTGGCCGACGCCTCACGGGAAAAAATGACACTTTCATTTTGAGAAGATTGACGTTTTCCAAGATGGCTTCCCTCCTCTCACGCTCCTCATGGACCAAGAAGGTCCAGGTCCAGGTCCAGGTCCAGGTCCAGGTCCAGGTCCAGGTCCAGGTCCAGGTCCAGGTGTTTTACCGGGTGGCCCATCTGGCCCCTGTCGACCTAAATAAGATATCCTAAGACATAAAGTGTTTCACACCAAACTCTCTGAGAGACTTTCATTTGATTGAATTAATAATATACATTCTGAGTGTTTGACTGTGTGTGTGTGTGTGTGTGTGTGTGCGTGTTGGGGGGGGGGGGGTATTTTTGGGGGAAGTGGGCGGCACGTTTCCTCCAATTCCCCCTGTGGCCACGAAGAAACGTCCCAGTTTGCGGAAGTCTGTTTTATTTGCCCCGCCCCCCACCTGTTAGCCCCGCCCTCACCTTACCCCTTCACACACACACACACACACACGCACACACACACACACACACACACACACACAACATATGCAACGTGTTACATTTTTACACACACAAGGCGCAGACACTACATCTCCCCTACTTCAGGGTTTTCATGTATATTACGTTGTTACCATGGCTACACAGATTAGAGGAATGCATCATGGAAGAGAGGAATAGATAAACTAAGATAACAACAACAACAACAACAACAATGGTTCCTTGTGTTTCCGGTTCTTTCGCCTCATGAAGCTTGAATAAATGTTTCATTCCGTCTTCTGATGCGCGCGCGCCCGGCTCGCTTCTTCGTGGCTTTTTGTATTTTTCTTTTCCTCTCGCGCGCATGTGTGTGTGTGTGTGTGTACGTGTGTGTGTGCGCTGTACAGCTACGTCGTCCTCGTCGTCCAACCCCCCCCCCACACACACACACACACACACAGCCGGTCATCACGTCACGTGCCAGGACTCCCGGGGTCCTGGGCCAAGTTCCTCGTGTCAGATCATCCACGGAGCTCCGGCAGAGCGCGCGAGCCCCTCGCTCGGTCCCGTCCTCTCTCCACGCGCGCGTCTCCACGCCGCGTAACCGACACCCCGGCGAGGATGCACGCGGATGAGGATGCACGGAGGACGCGTCGGAGGATCCTCTCTTTGAACACTTCCACTGGTCTTTTCTCTTTTTTGGGGAGGGAGGAGGGGGGGTCGTGATTATTCTCTTCTTCCAAAAAGATTCCTCTCGGATTATCACCTTTTTTTTCATCCGATAAAAGCAAAAAGAAGTGAAGAGATTTGAAGAGAGAGAGAGAGAGAGAGAGAGAGAGAGAGAGAGAGAGAGAGAGAGGAGCTCCGGGTTGCTGAGGAGGCTGGGCGCGCTGGAACACGGGAAGTCTCGGATCATGCTTATGGGAACTTCCGATTCCGTCTCGAGAAGGTATTTTAATCAGGAATAAAGTTGTTCCGTCTTCCTTTGATGTTCTTATTCTCCTCCGAGTCCAGGAACGAGTCTTTGTGGGAACACAGGTGCTCTGCTCTCCGTTCTCTCCGCCGCTGTGTTTCTCTTTCTTTCTTTTTTTATTCTGCACTTTTTTTTTTCTTCTCCGGTGTTCTTCCCACAGCACGTGTGACACATTTCTTCCTCTTCTTTGTCACACAATCCCTTCAGGAGAGCGGACAACTGTCGCGAGCGTCAGATGCGCTACCCCCCCCCCCCCCTTAATACACGCACACACACACACACGCGCGCGCACGCAGCCGCAAACGATGGATAACAAAGCCCATAAAAAAAGCCCTTTAAAAAAGAGAAAAGTCTTGTCAGCTGGATGATGATGACTAATGTTTGACTCTCGATGTTATTCTACTTAAAAAAGAATACATAATAATTAGGATTACTGAGGTATTTATTGTCAGTGTGTGTGTGTGTGTGTGTGTTTTCTTTTGCGCATTCCCTGCCCACCATTGCGTGGTGTGTGCTAACAGCCTCCAGGAGCCCAGACACAGAGCATCCATCTGTTCCCTCACATAGCAACACGGCCAGAGAGGCAAATAAAACACGCCGTACCCTCATCATATCAGATGTGATTCCTGTGGCACTTATCAGGTTCTACTGCGTTATTCTAAGGATCCATAAGAAGCGTCAGCTGCTCATTGGTTCCCCTCATCACACGCTCACGTTTTTATTTCATCTTTCCAACAACAAATCTCATTTTCCGTCTTATTCTTTTTGAATTCATTTGACATTTCCATAGAAAGATGAAATGTTTTGGGTAAATAGATGTAAATAAAGAAGCTGCGAGCGCCGCCCGCCTAGTAAAGAGCGGAGTATCGATACCCGGCTCGATTGATCGGCCCGAGTCGCTCCGCGCCGAGCGGCTCGGGCTGAGTGTTTATTTGGCTCGTTATGTGATTTGTCTGCGATGCTCTTTTGCCTCCGAGTTGATTCCTCCTCCAATTCTGTCGCTCTGCATCTCCTCCCTCTCTCTCTCTCTCCCTCCCTCCCCCTCTCTAACCCTCTCCCTCTGACCTCCCCCGCCAGAGTGGCTCTGCCTGATGCTCTATCATGACTGATGGCGAGGGGAGAGTGCGCTTCCAGTACGCAGAGTGCCCCGAGGGGCGGGAGGAGGTGAGGCTCGCCATACCGACGCCCTTCGGGAACGACCCGCGAGGTCACGATGTCGACCCCGGGGGGGGAGGAGGCCGCCGCCGCCGCCACGAAGACGAGGAGGAGGAGGAGGAAGAGGAGGAGGTGGAGGGGGAGAGCGGGAGGCGGCGGAGGTGGAGTCCCGAGGCTCGGGAGCCGGAGCTGGAAGCGGACGCCGGACCCGCGGCGTTCGGGGTCCGCGTCCGGGCGCCCGTCCGGGACCCGGACTGCGCCTCCGAGGAGGAGGAGCAGCAGCCGTACCCGTTGCTGGCCCCCGGGGCCTTCTTCTGCCTGAAGCAGACCACCCGGCCCCGCAACTGGTGCCTCCGCCTCGTATGTAACCCATATCCTTTTTTTCACGTGGAGAAAATAACCCTAGACCCCCCCCCCCCCCCCCACGGCCTGTGTGTGTGTGAGCACTTCAACAGCAGGTAGGTCACATGCTTCTGCACGCTGCTGGTGGAGCTCCTTCGTTTGTTTGGACACGTGCGTAACGTAGGAAGGAGACTTGGATGTTTCCTTTCCTTCACTTGGTGGACTGACATTCACACACATTCACACACACACACACACACACACACACAGCAATGCAATGTTTGGCTTGATTTGTGCGAAGTTGTCCACTTGTCCTGCTCCTGTGGATCTTTCTAAACTTGTAGCTGATTCTGTGCAGGTGTCGGTCTGAAGCGCTGGTTAACGTCACCGGGGTTGTTTTTGGATCAAGTTCAAATCTGAGTGTGTTTGAAGCCCCCCCCCCCCCCCCCCCCCCTTTGTCATCCAGCGCTCTGCACGGATTGTATCCGATCCCTCAGGGGACCGGACCCCCCCGTGGGGAGGCGTGGGGATGCCAAATAGCTCAGGTGAAGCAGCTTTGCAGCCGCTCGTGTCCACTCTGGGTTTCTATTCTTACCCTCAGCCCGACATCCGGCCTGCATGATTCTCATCTGTGGGATGTTTTAAAACGCCGGAGCGAAAGAAAGAAAGAAAAGAGAGAACAGGATGTGAAGCGCTGAAGATGAACCGGTGCTATGTTCCTCCATGATGCGGCGGAGGGGTGGGCGGCGTCAGAAAACACAACAAACGCAGGACCTGAGTCATATTTATCTGCCGAGCACATTCCTGTGTACCTGGAGACGCGGGGTCGGAAAAATGCATCCGACGACTCAGCAGCTGCAAAGACGCAAAGATGCAAAGGTAAACGTCTCATATTGGGACCGAAGGCTTGGGTGAGACAACGCCTTCATGACCCCACCGTGACCCCACCGTGACCCCTTCGGGACCCCCTTTGAACCCCTTTATGACCCCTTCATGGCCCCTTCAGGACCCCTTCATGATCCTTTCCTGACCCCTTCATGACCCCTTCATGTCCCCTTCTTGACCCCTTCAGGACCCCTTTGTGACCCCTTCTGGACCCCTTCCTTACCCCTTCCTGACCCCTTCTGAACCCCTTCATGACCCCCTCCTGACCCCTTTCGTGACCCCTTCCTGACCCCTTTGTGAACCCTTTATGACCCCTTCCTTCCTGACCCCTTCCTGACCCCTTCATGACCCCTTCCTTCCTGACCCCCTCCTGACTCCTTCATGACCCCTTCAGGACCTCTTCGTGACCCCTTTTTGACCCCTTCATGACCCCTTTGTGACCTCTTCATGACTCCTTTGTGCCCCCTTTATTACCCCTTCTGGACCCCTTCCTAACCTCTGGTTCTCACACAATTTTATTTGAGACGTTTGAACATGATGGATGTGAATGTTGGACGACGTCTAGAGCTGATGGTGTTCACTTCTTCTTCTTCTTCTTCTTCTTCTTCTTCTTCTTCTTCTTCTTCTTCTTCTTCTTCTTCTTCTTCTTCTTCTTCTTCTTCTTCTTCTTCGCGTCCCGGTCGGTGTTAGAAAACGCGTTTGATGTCCATTTTTTACCGAGGGAGCCTGAATGAGGCGCTCACCGGACAGCTCTCTAAGTTGTGTTCCCTCTGTGTGTGTGTGTGTGTGTGTGTGTGCAGGACTCACTGTGTAAGCAGTGCAGTTGGTGGTCCACGGTGGTCTGTGTAAATATTATCCGCAGCGTAAATGTTCTGCCACTCAAGCTCACGAGGGTCTGACGTGACTCAGAGGAAGAGGAGTCAAAGTGATAAAGAAAGTTTCTTCGCTCATCTCACGTCATAAAAAAAAAGAAAATCCGCATTCCTAACCGACACCCGAGGAGCTCGCGCCTCATTGGTCGGCATCGACCAGCCGACCCGCTCGTTAACGTCTGAAGATGGCGGTCGAGAAACGATCTGCCGCGTCGCTCGTACCGCGGGCGCCGGAGCGAGACGCTTATCGATTGGTTTGGTTTGCCTCGTTCCTCTGTTCACGCAAACAGAAGGCCGGAGATCCACCGTCGACACACAATCTACACAAACAACACAAACTACACAACCTACATACACATGTACTACACCGAGGAAGTCACTCTGCTGTCGCTGCGTTTGAGTTTCCGATGTCGGATGCTGAATAACGTTTTTTGTTCTCGTCCTGGAGGCAGCTTTGGACGAGTGCTTTTTTCATTTTGCAGTACAGTTATTTTTTAGCATTCGACTGCTAAGCATATTTCAACAAGAGGCTGAGGATGAGTGACGGATTCATAACGTGGACAAAAGAATAGAGCCGCGTCGCCGTTAGCGCGGAGAGAAAACCTTCTCTAGCGAGTCGTTCACGTCAGATGATTGAGTCGTTCACAAAGCACAGAGAGAGGACGCTCTGGCTCCAACTCATTGGCTTCTGAGAAGTGGGCGGAGTCACAGCGCTATTTTTCATAGGTGATGATCTGCAATGTGGATATAAATACTACGAATATAACTTTACAGAACCTTTAAAACTAAGAAAAAGACGACGCGTGTGCCATATTACGGTCTTAGTGGAACACCGTATTCAGTCCCGTGTCCCGATATCGATGTTTTAACAAACCCGAGTGAGTAGGAGAGTGTTTCTCTCGCTTTTCTGTCACCCGGTTTTTCTAACAGTTTACTCGGCAGATGAATTGATACTCTCGATATTGTTTACTTGCGAAGTCTACTGAAAATACCGGCGGCCGCCTGTTTGGCAGCTGGAAGTCCAGGGCCGGTCGGCTGTCTGCTGACGGATCGCCCACAGGGAGGGAGGCGGTTGATCACGGCGTTCAGGACGATTACACCTGAATCGACCTTTTGAGTGCCGACGCCTCCTTTCACATTTGTCACACGGCTGAATATTTAGGCTTTTTCCTTCTGCTCCGAGATACGTTAACAAGCCAATTCCGGCTGATTCGATTAGATCCTGGAGGCCAGACAAGGTTAATCTATCCCAGACGAGTGGATTCATCACGCTATCCGTCTCCATTAGTCATCCTGTGCTCTAAACACATTGAGAGGGCCACTTGCACTCATAAATTAATACAGATGGGGCTGTGTGAAGACACACACACACACACACACACACACACACAGAACAACCTGTTGTGTTGGCTTGTTAGCTAAAGATCATGGGCATTTATTCATGGTGGAGCATGGGGCGTGTCTAAACTCTGTTCTGAAGCTCATGGGAGGGGTTTGCCCCTGGAGAACTCACTTTGGGTCCCCACCGAGACTCGAGTCCCCGTGGGTCTGTGTGCAGTCAGATCGAAGTCCCCACCGGCATAGAAGTTCAAGAGTACACACACACACACACACACACACACACACACACACACACAGAACGACCCGTTGTGTTGGCTTATTAGGGGAAGATCATGGGCATTTTTTCTTGATTATGTTTATTTTATTAAGCAGTAAGATTAGAGTTGGAGGACGATCATCTCTCCGCCCGTTTCAGTTTTTTGGGGCGTATTGAACCCGATGTGTGAAATTGGAGACAGATTTAAAGCCGTTTGCTCGGAGGACGACCAACCCAAGTGAATCAAATCTCCAGCATGGCCGAGTCTCATTAAAATGAAGTCTGGATACGTGTCGGGGAAGATAAGAGGCCTCGCTGCTTGCCGAGCGCCGCTCAGCGGTGGAAACGACCTTCAGGGTCGAGGCGCTTGAGTGATGCACTTCCTCTGACGGCCACCGGGACGTCATGGAGGTCTCATCCTCGTGTTTCATGCCTTCAAAGGACCTCGGCGCCGCCGTCTGAGGGACAAAGAGAGGTGGCCTTGAATTCAGCAACTCGTCTTTCTCCGACTGCCACTCAGACGAGCGTCCTGAGGTCTGTGTGTGTGTGAGTGTGTGTGTGTGTGTGTGTTTGGTGACTCATTATATTGGCCTGTGCTCATGATATCAGCAGATTGGGGGTCATGAGGTGGTATTCACAGCAGAGACAGAGTGGTCCTGTCTATGACGCGCATCCTGGCGCATCCTGCAAAGTTTGTGTGTCCTCACGATGTGTGTGTCTGTGTGTCCTCACGATGTGTGTGTCTGTGTGTCCTCACGATGTGTGTGTCTGTGTGTCCTCACGATGTGTGTGTCTGTGTGTCCTTACGATATGTGTGTCTGTGTGTCCTCACGATGTGTGTGTCTGTGTGTCCTCACGATGTGTGTGTCTGTGTGTCCTCACGATGTGTGTGTTTCTTTATGTCCTCACAAAGTATGTGTGTTTTTACGACCTCACAATGCCTGTATGTCTTTATGTCCTCACAAAGTGTGTGTCCTCACAATGTGTGTGTCCTCACAAAGTGTGTGTCCTCACAATGTGTGTGTCCTCACAATGTGTGTGTCCTCACAATGTGTGTGTCCTCATCATGTGTGTGTGTCTTTATATCCTCACAGTGTGTGTGTGTGTCCTCATCATGTGTGTGTATCCTCATCATGTGTGTGTGTCTTTATGTCCTCACAGTGTGTGTGTGTCAAACAAATGTAAATCCGACAAGCTTGTTTACATTTGCTTTAAAGTATAGACCCAAAGTAAATAAAAGGGTTATGTGTCCCTTTCAAAATAAAAGCATGCACTTATTTATACATCTATTAAATACAATTGTGCAGGAACAATTAATTTCCATCTGTTTTGTGTATTTTTTTTAACGGCCTCACATTGACAGACTTACCGTAACAATCGACACGAGTGGATCGTTATTAATGTCTAAGAATGTTTTATGGAGCCAAATATAATAAGTACACATTTTGTTTCACTGCCCTGCAGGTGTATATTAGTGCTCATGTCTGAGTTTGTGTGTGTGTGGCTGGGTCAGCGTCTGTGTTGCCGGGATGTTAAGGTGTGTGTGTGTGTGTGTGTGTGTGCCCAGTACAGTGGGGTCTTTGTTACCCCAGGCTTCTTCTTTACAGACTGCTTTTTGCTAAATGATCTGTAACTTATGCCGCTGACTTCCACGCATGTAAACACAGCGTGTGCACATAGAATGTTTGTGTGTGTGTGTGTGCGTGTGTGTGTGTGTGTGCGTACACACACCCTGTGTTCAGGCAGTGACCCTCTCCTGCCTCGGGCTCCGAGCTCTCTCTCCCTGAAACGACGGTCGGGAATATTTCGGTGAATATTCAGCCGGTTAGCGTAGCTTAGCATAACGACTTTTTAAAATAAAAAGCGTCATGAAATCTCACGAAAAAAGCTCCTCCGCCGTATTAAAAGTAATTTTCTTATATCGAGGCTGGCATCAAGTAATCAAGTAAAGAAGTAAAGTAAAGAAGCGTATTCTTCCCCCTTTTCTTTCTTATTGAACGCCTCTCGGAGAGCTCCACCCCGTCGGCCAATCGGGTCGCGGCTCCTCCGAGCCGGGGACGCACGGGTTCAAGTGTCGGAGGTCGAAGGTCGACCCGAGTCCAGCTGGCTGCTGCCGCCGCTCGGGGGTCGGGGGGGTTAATCCTCTGGAGCTAAAAACAGATCTTTTTATTTTAAACTCTCAACATATCGAGCGCCACACCTCCGGGGCGACGCCTTTAATCCGTTGAACGTGCTCACCGAGCCGCCCGCCGCCTGACGCTCACCATGTAGAGACGCTCGCCATGTAGAGACGCTCGCCATGTAGAGACGCTCGCCATGTAGAGACGCTCGCCATGTAGAGACGCTCGCCATGTAGAGACGCTCGCCATGTAGAGACGCTCACGCTGTAGAGACGCTCACGCTGTAGAGACGCTCACGCTGTAGAGACGCTCGCCATGTAGAGACGCTCACCATGTAGAGACGCTCGCCATGTAGAGACGCTCACCATGTAGAGACGCTCGCCATGTAGAGACGCTCACCATGTAGAGACGCTCGCCATGTAGAGACGCTCACCATGTAGAGACGCTCGCCATGTAGAGACGCTCACCATGTAGAGACGCTCACGCTGTATTACGACGTTTGATCCATTAATTAAATTACAGCACGCCGCTCCCTCTTGGAGCGGCGCGGCGGCTCTCGTCTCCTGCGGTCGGCGAGCCGTCTGTCACGTCGCCGAGTGTCTGGAGGCGGCGCGGCGGCGGCTGACTCTCTTGTTTTTTTTTGGGAAGCTGTTGCCGTGGCGACGCGCGGCGTTTGGAGACGACGGGGCCCTGGAAGTGTACTCAACCCAACGAACCCGGAGAAAAAGCTGCTCTGTCACTCTCGCGGTGGAAATCCTCGCGGAGAAGAAGAAGAAGAACAAGAAGAACAAGAAGAACAAGAAGAACAAGAAGAAGAACAAGAAGAAGAAGAAGAAGAAGAAGATGATGAAGAAGAAGAAGAAGAAGAAGATGATGAAGAAGAAGTAGAAGAAGAAGAAGATGATGAAGAAGAAAAAGAAAAAGAAGAAGATGATGAAGAAGAAGTAGAAGAAGAAGAAGATGATGAAGATGAAGAAGAAAAAGAAGAAGAAGAAGAAAAAGAAGAAGAAGAAGAAGAAGAAGAAGAAGAAGAAGAAGAAGAAGAAGAAGAAGAAGAAGAAGAAGAAGAAGAAGAAGAAGAAGAAGAAGAAGAAGAAGAAGAAGAAGAAGAAGGGTCTGGGATAGAGGACAGACGGGTGAGGTCAGTGGTGAGGAAGTGGAAGTGGAAGTGAACAAAGGTGGGGGGTAAAAAAAGAAAGAAGAAAGAAAAAGAGAAATAAGTTGAGAGAAGAAATAAAATGAAAGGGACAAAAGAGGAGAAGAAGTGATGATGGAGGAGCAGCGGGAAATGAAAAGGACAGAAAGCGGCTATTTGAATCCAATCTATTCGGTGTGTGTGTGAACATCATCGGCCACTTTTTATTTTATTCTCTTTCCCCTGTTGACGGTTACTGCAGTGAAGATGCAGCGGACACAATACCCCCCCCCCCCCTCTCTCTCTCTCTCTCTCTCTCTCTCTCTCTCTCTCTCTCCCGCTCGCAAAAAATGCTTCTGCTGAATAATGGACTCTCTTTCTTTGTTGCTCTTTCCTTCTCCCCCCATTCTTTTGTCTTTTCTGGCAGCTTCACTTCTTCTTCTTGTACTTCACACACACACACACATACACACACACACACACACACACACATACACACACACACACACGGGTGCTCAAGGGTTCTTCTTTGATAATGAAACCACTTGTCAGGGTGTTTCTTTCCTCTCGTTGTTCCTCTCGGTGTCTCAGCTGTTTAATATGGACTGGATCCCAGGCTGCATTGATTCCTATTGACACACACAAGTGTGTGTGTGTGTGTGTGTATGTGTGTGTGCTTGCTTGTGTGTGTTTTCCGGCGGGTTGAGGGGGTTGATCTGCAGGGAGAAGAATAGAGCTCCATGAAAGTGGATTCATTCTGGCTCCCGGTTATAAACAAAGGGGTGGAAAGAGAAGAGAGTCAGAGGGGTGATTGAAACACTGGACCTCACAGTGCCTTACCGCCCGACACACACACACACACACACACACACACACACACACACACACGCGCGCGCGCCCGGCGTGGGGGCGCCCCGGGGACCCTGCCCTCGCGGTGGAACTCCTTCTCTTCTACGGGACGCTCAGTATTCAGTTATGCTTTGAGGTCACATTGTTTTGAACGGATGCTCCTAATCAGCCTTGTTGTTGTTGTTGTTGTTGTTGTTGTTGATGATGATGTGTGTGTGTGTGTGTGTGTGTGTTTGTGTGTGTGTGCGTGTGTTCCCGCCTTATGGAGCCTTTCCCCATGTCGCGCTTCACATGAATAACCCAACAGCCACTGATCACATTACTGTCTGAGAGAGAGGGGAGGAGAGAGAGAGAGAGGGAGATAGAGAGGGAGGAAGAGAGGGAGGGAGAGAGAGGAGGGAGAGAGGAAGGGAGGGAGGGAGGGAGGGAGGGAGAGAGAGAGAGGGAGCAAGAGAGAGAGAGGAAGAGAGGGACGGAGAGAGGAAGGGAGGGAGGGAGGGAGGGAGAGAGAGAGGGAGAGAAGGGGGGAGGAAGGGAAAGAGAGAGAGAGGAAGGGAGGGAGAGAGAGGAATATAGGGAGAGAGAGAGGGGGAAGGAAGGGAGAGAAAAAGAGAGAGGAAGGGAGGGAGAGAGAGAGTGAGAGGGGAGAGAGAGAGGGAGAGAGAGAAGTGGGGAGAAAGGGAGAGAGAGTCCATTTGCAATGGCCTACTTTGTGCGTTTCCTTTTACAGTGTTTGTGGCGGCAATGACATTGTAATAATAATAAACCCTATAATAATAATGTTGTTATAATAATAATGTTGTTATAATAACAATGCTGTAATAGTAATAATGAAGATGCACAACAACATTATTATTATAACATTATTTCCCGCAGACGTGTGGCGCAACGGCGGCGATGTAACCGCTCGTCATCGAGGGCTCAACATACATCAGGAACCAGTGGGGGGGCAGGGGGTCTGTGTGTGTGTGTGTGTGTGTGTGTTTGTGTTTGTGTGTGTGTTTGTGTGCGTGTGAGCGTCTTAGTATGAAAGAGTAATGCAGAGATGGATGAATAAATAAAAGATCTGGGAAACCCATCAGCAAGTAGCACTAGGTTGTCATGGCAATGCGAGCAGCACAGCGCAGTGTGTGTGTGTGTGTGTGTGTGTGTGTGTGTGTGTGTGTGTGTGTGAGAAAGAGAGATGAACAGAGATCGCAGCGCCGCAACGTTTTGGCGTGTGCGTGTAACTTTTCCTCAGCCCTGGCCTCCTCTCACAAAGAACGGCCATTTTTTCTTCGAGCTCACGGAATAAAAAATGTGTTCAGACACAAACTCTGATTCACAGGATTAATATCCTAATATCATTGATATCATTAATATTCACATGTTTGATGCTCTGCTCACGCAAACTACTATGTTTATGCTGTTGCTGCTTCTTGTGGGTGTGGCCTATTCACCTGCTGGAGTGTGTGTTTTAGTACGATATATATGTATATATATATATATATATACATACATACATATATATATATACATATTTATATGTATATATTTATATTTATATATATATATATATGCATATTTATATGTATATATTTATATTTATATATACATATTATATTAAATGTTATATATATGGATATATATATATATATATATATATACATATATATGTATATATAACATTTTA
>CM070091.1:17751376-17756376 GCA_036178185.1 Liparis tanakae | reverse complement strand
TTGGCAGCAGCCTTACGAGGCGTTCAGAGAGCGAAGCTTAAAAATGAAACACTTTATGCTTCATCCATGCACTCTTGTCACAGAGTTAGCGTGAAGGCACGTCGCACACACACACACACACACACACACACACACACTCACACACACACACACACACATACACACACACGTACACACACACACACATCGAGTTAGCTAGCTAGCTCGCGGACAGCTGGCCAGTGTTTAAAACAATGACTGTGTATATAAAATAAATATACAGTCAGTATATTTCTTTTATGTACTCAGCACTGTTTACTAGCTAGCTAACCAGCTAGCTAACTAGATTCTCGCGACCGGACGTGTCATGTCACCATAGCAACTAGACGCCGTTGTCTTTTTTTAACTGGTCAAATGGGTACAAAAACAGTTCAATGTCTATTCCACTGGTCTTCTGTTTCACAGTGTATTTAAATGTGTATGTGTGTGTATTTGTGTGTGTGTGTGTGTGTGTGTGTGTGTGTGTGTGTGTGTGTGTGTGTGTTGTACTCCCTTAGGAACAAGATTGCATAAAAGACATTAACCTGTTTGTGGTTGGAGCGGTGGCGGCTGTGTATTGCTCAAACAAACACACACACACACACACAAGCCTACACACACACACACGCACACACACACACACACACACACGCCTACACACACACACGCACACGCACACACGCTTACAGCAGGAGGCTGACAAGTAGGGACGTGGCATTCTGTTCCGTCTTCTCAAGCATGTGACATCTCCGGGACAGCAGGGGGGAGATAAGGAGGGATGAGAGAAGGGAGGCGGAGGAGAGAGGGTGGCTGGAGAGAGAGAGAGAGGGAGAGAGAGGGAGGGAGGGTGGCAGAAGTGATTCAGTGTGTGGTTTGTGTAGTGGAATGAAACCCTGACTGTCGGTTGGAGTGCTGACTCTCGGCCTGGAGGGAGCGAGCGTTCACATCCATATTAGATGAACAGGTTCCTCCTCCTGCTCAGGCAGCGCCTCCCAACATACAGGGAGTGAATAATATATATACGTATGGAGAGAGAGCGTTTTATTGTTATTATGTAACCTCCGTCCAGAGGACCACACTGAAACCAGCACAGGAGGAGAGGGATGGACACAGTTTGAGGCGTTGGTCGATATCAAACCTCGATATCTATTCAGCATAAAGCAAAATGAGACATTCTAAGAGAGGAGTTTGTCACTTTTATCTCTGTAATGGAGGCTTTAGTTGAAATGTAATGAGTGCGTATGCTAAACTATAAGAAACATGTCGGTGAGAGGAGAGAAATACATGTGTTTCTCTGTGTGTGTGTGTGTGTGTGTGTGTGTGTGTGTGTGACTCATATTCGGAAGTGAGTAGTTGAGAAGCAAACACGGTAATTTTTTTCTAGACGGGATGAAAGATAATCGGGTTAATGGACTCAAGGTAGAGGAGGAAGAGGATGGAGGAGGAGGAGGAGGAGGAGGAGGAGGAGGAGGATGGAGGATGGAGGTCGGGTGGAGGACTGTGTGTGTGTGTTAATGTGTGTGTGTGTGTGTGAACATCAGGATGACAGGTGAGTGAATCCCTCCGCCCACACATTCTTAGAAAGTCAGGAGATGCGTTCAAGTCCCCCGGTCAACACAACCTCAGTGCTCCTCCGAGTGACCATAAACAGCTCCGTGTTTTCGGGGAGGACCTCGGCTTCGGGGAGAACGCCGCGTTCCCCTTCTGGCCAAATACGGGATACAGAAAGTTTACTCGGCTCGGTTTGTTGATGTTGGCGAGCTCGACAGAAGTCGCCTGGCGTTGATTTTATGGACAAACTTGTTTGAATATTTTATTGATGCATTTATAAGCTCTATAAATTTATCCTATTTTTGTTTTGTTATGATTCCAAAACAAAGTTATTGTTGGCCGTCTGCAGAGTTTCTCAGGAATGTGACTCCATTTATTGATGATCAGATGATGGCGTTATGTCTGTTGTGCTCTCTGGAGGACTCCAACAAATGTCTTAAGTAAAAATACATAAATGCATAAATATATACAGGACTAAATAAATAAATGCTTGAATAAATATATGAATAAATAAATATTGTAATCAATAAATAAAAGCTTAAATACATGTATAAATCAATCAATCAATACAGGAATAAATAAATAAACAAATGCCTAAATAAATTTATAAATAAATACAGTAATAAATAAATATGAGTTATACCTAAACAGGACATCATTCAATAAATGTATTTCTACAATTCTGTATTTATTCATTCATGTCTATATTTGTGTCCACATGTATTTATTTATTCCTGTATTTATTTATACATTTATTTAATCATTTATTCTTTTATTTATTCATTTATTTATTTATACTTAAGACATTTTAATTCCTCCATAGCACACCACTGTGTCCACAGAGAGGATCTTCAGAGGTGTTTTCATATTCTCTGTTGTGCATTTATATTTATTTAATTAGTATAATCAGATCATTTCTTAATGTCTGATCATTAATGGAGCGTCTCAAGCCAGTAGTAAAAAAAAGGAACTTTACTCGTGTTGATTGAGCTTTGTTCTTATTTTTTAACCTTCAATACATTCAAAATGAATTAAAACTAACAATAAAATAACTGCATGTGAAAGTTTATGTGTCAACTTGCTCTTTATATCTATATTCCCCTGATGGAAAATAAACGTCTCTATTAGTAATCATGGAAACACAAACGAGGTCGGCTGCAGCTCGGGAAACATGAGTTTGAACCAGATATTCTTTTTATTTTGAAATAATTAAATGAAACCGGCTTTGGTCTCCGTGGCCCGACAGACGGAGCGCTGAGAGGAGCAGCAGGCCGCCGCACCAGTAGGAGTATTATGGTATGGCCCATTCACACAGAGGAGCCCACTGTACTTCATCTGTTTCTATGGAAACCTGTGACTTGAGACGCAGTCTGCTACCAAATCAGAGACACACACACACACACACACACACACACACACACACACACACAGACACACACACAGACACACACATAGTATGGAATTGGAGGCTGGTGGGGCTCGGGTCACTTTCTGTGTTTATTTAGGTCAAAACGTTACATTTGATGAGAAGATTTATTAATTATTTATTAATTATTACATGAGATGTTTGTCTGTCTGTTGAAGAAGTGGAAACACACGCAGACGATGAAGACGTGGAAACACACGCAGACGATGAAGACGTGGAAACACACGCAGACGATGAAGACGTGGAAACACACGCAGACGATGAAGACGTGGAAACACACGCAGACGATGAAGACGTGGAAACACACGCATGGCGTGGTGAAGCCGCCGCCCCGCCTGAGAGGGCCGCTCTCTATCTGGAGGGTCTCATGTGGAAATCTGTTCAAGAACAATCCACATGTCCCCGTTGGCCTTGATGAGAGAGCTCGTTCACAGCGTGTGTGTGTTTGTGTGTGTGTGTGTGTGTGTGTGTGTGTGTTTGTGTGTGTCTAGGTGTGTATGTGTGTGTGTATCCAGCAGGGCCAATGATCAGTTGTTTAACTATACTGCAGAGACATTGTGTTTACACTGCTAATCCAGCATACAAACAAACACACACACACACACACACACACGTTCACACACTCACACACACACACTAATGCGTGCTCCGCGTGGGCTTTTTAATCCACACTTGAGAAACAAAGCAAGCCAACCCTTTGTCACTAAATGCTGACAACCTGCTGCAGGTGGACAGACGTCTGAGTCCAACAGCTGCTGCAACAAACACAGGAGTTCATTTATTACTTCTAAGATTTATTTACCAACCTTTTATTTATTTTTATACATTAACCAACACAAAAAAACACTCTACTGTATGTGTGTGTTGCATTTGGTTTTCAAAGTAAGGAGAGCGATAGTTAAGTCGAGTAGACGGGATCTTTATGTGCAATGACGTCATCGTGATGACGTCATGATGACATCATTGTGATGACGTCATCATGACGTCATCACAATGATGTCATCATGACGTCATCACAATGATGTCATTGCACATAAAGATCCCCCTGAGGCCCACAGCTGACATCAGGCTCTGGGGTCTCAGGTCGGTTCCCAGCTGTCGGTACCTGGACTGAAGAAGTCAGACCTGAGGCTTCATGTTCTCTTACGAAGAACCATCACCTACTGAAGAACCATCTTGGAATGGTGCCTTCAAGAACCATTTGTTGAAGGTTCTTTCAGACACTTTTTTAAGTTCTTTGAAGAATTATTTAAGGAAATGGTTCTTTAGAGAACCCTGGTTTGGAAGTTTTTTTGTGGAACCATGGTGCCTTAAATAACAATGTTTAAGGTTCTTTCAGACACATTTATAGGTTCTTTGAAGAACATTTTTGAAGAAATGATTCTTTAAAGAAGCCTGGTTTGAAACTTTCTCTCTGGAACCAGAAATGGTGCCTTAAAGAACCATGTTTAAGGTTTCTTGGAGACACATTTATAGGTTCTTTGAAGAACTCTTTAAGGAAATGTTTCTTTAGAGAACCCTGGTTTAAACGGTTCTTTGAGAAAAACATAAATGGTGCCTTAAAGAACCATTCGTTAAGGTTCTTGGAGACACATTTGTAGGTTATTTGAAGAACATTATTGAATAAATAGTTCTTTAAGGAACCCTGGTTTGAAAGGTTCTTTGAGGAACCAGAAATGGTTCTTGTAGTCATCACTCTGAAGAACCCTGTTGGGTTCCAGATGCTCCTCCGTGGTTCTGTGTGTGGATGTGGATGATGAGTCTTAACCCTTGATGAACAGCTGGTATCTGGACCCACAGAGGTCTCCTCGTCTCCTCGTCTCCTCGTCTCCTCGCCTCCTCCCCGAGGCGACGCGGTGGTTCTAGAACCTTCACGCCACCTGATGACCGGCGGAGCGCTTCCTGTTTCCACCGGACGCTCAACGCGTCTTCACGTGAAACACGGAGAGAAACGGCGTCGGCCGACGTCGAGACGTTTCCTCTCCTCCGGTGCGTTCCCTGATCT
>CM070091.1:17743876-17746376 GCA_036178185.1 Liparis tanakae | reverse complement strand
GGAGGAGGAAGAGGAGGAGGAGGAAGAGGAGGTGGAGGAGGAGGATGAGGAGCAAGAAGAGGAGTTGGAGGTGGTGAAGGAGGAGGAGGAAAAGGAGGAGGTGGAGAAAGAGGAGGTGAGGGGTAGAAGGAGGAGGGAGAGAAGGTGGAGGAAGAGGAGGTGGAGGTGGAGGAGGAGAGGAAACAATCAAAGAAAAATGTAAACACGGTCGCCGACAGCGACAGAAGACAGAAAACACTCCACCTTCAGTCCTCTCTCTCTCTCTCTCTCAACTCTCTCTCTCTCTCTCTCAACTCTCTCTCTCTCTCTCTCTCTCTCTCCTCTCTCTCTCTCTCAACTCTCTCTCTCTCTCAACTCTCTCTCTCTCAACTCTCTCTCTCTATCAACTCTCTCTCTCTCAACTCTCTCTCAACTCTCTCTCTATCAACTCTACTCTCTCTCNACTCTCTCTCTCTACTCTCTCTCAACTCTCTCTCTCTATCAACTCTATCTCTTAACTCTCTCTCTCTCTCTCTCTCTCAACTCTCTCTCTCTCTATCAACTCTCTCTCTCTCTATCAACTCTCTCTCTCTCAACTCTCTCTCTCTATCAACTCTCTCTCTCTCAACTCTCTCTCTCTATCTCTCTCTCTCTTCTCTCTCTCTCTCTCTCTCTCTCTCTCTCTCTCTGGAATACCAGGACTGCGGTCGGTTACTAGGCAACCGAAATCCTGCCGGCAGAAACGGTGTCAGTAGCGAGCGGCGAGGAGGCGGAGCGGCCCTCCGTGGTCGCTGCCGTCAGGATGTTTACGTCTCACGCGTCGCCGCTCAGAGCTCATCACGCCGTTCATCACGCCGTTCATCACGGGGCGACGGGAAGCCAGGAGGTCTGAGGGCCTCGCTAAAGGGGGAGGGGCTAGTGAGACGCGGTTCCCTTAGTTACGGGCCTGGGGACCAGGGGGGTCGAGGGAAAGATGTTGAGGCCACGCCCCCTCAGTTGATGCCACGCCCCCATCAGTGTATGCCACGCCCCTGTAGTTGATGCCACGCCCCCTCAGTTGATGCCACGCCCCCATCAGTTGATGCCACGCCCCTGTAGTTGATGCCACACACCCTCAAGCCAGATCTAGGACAAAAGTCAACAAAAGGAGGAGGAGGAAGAGGAGGAGGAGGAGAAGGAAGAGGAGGCGGAGGAGGAGGAGGAGGAGGAAGAGGAGGAGGAGGAGGAGGAAGAGGAGGAGGAGGAGGAGAAGGAAGAGGAGGCGGAGGAGGAGGAAGAGGAAGAGGAGGAGGAGGAGGAGGAGGAAGAGGAGGAGGAGGAGGACGAGAAGGAAGAGGAGGCGGAGGAGGAGGAGGAGGAAGAGGAGGCGGAGGAGGAGGAGGAGGAAGAGGAGGAGGAGGAGAAGGAAGAGGAGGCGGAGGAGGAGGAGGAGGAGGAGGAGGAGGAGGAGGAGGAGGAGGAGGAGGAGGAGCAGGCCGCTGGTCTCCTCTCACCTCATGAGGAGTTCTTCTGTTTCCATATTTAGCCTTTAAGTCTTTTCCTAAAATAAATGTACTTTATAAATGTCAGCCGGCGCATTGATGCGTGTGTGTGTGTGTGTGTGTTTGTGTGTGTGTGTGTGTGTTTGTGTGTTTGTGTGTGTGTGTGTGTTTGTTTGTGTGTGTGTGTGTGTTGGTTTAAGGCCTCGTCAGATGCAGCTGTTCTATTTCCGGCGCTCTTCACCTCCTCCTCCCTCGTTCCTCTCTGACTCCGTGAAGCGGATGTAAAGTTTTCTGGGAGGAAATAAAAAGTAAAAGTGTCGTCAACATCGAGCAGAGAAAGACGGAGGGAACCCTGGAGGACCTGCGTCACTGCTGCCTCAGTCTCCGGGGAGCAGGAGGAGGAGGAGGAGGAGGAGGAGGAGGAGGAGGAGGAGGAGGAGGGATGGAGGGATGGAGGGATGGAGGGATAAAAAAGAGGGAGCGAGAGAGGGAGGGGTTTGAGGTAATGGAGCGTGTCTGTCCTTAGTGGCAGATCAGGATGGAAGTGAACAATCATCACCTCTCCTCCTCCTCACTCCTCCTCACTCCTCCTCACTCCTCCTCACTCCCTCTCACTCACTCCATCTGCAACATTGACGGAGTGAGAGGGAGTGAGGAGTGAGGAGGAGTGAAACGGATTACTGGGAGGCGAAAGAGGAGGAGAGAGAACGGAGGAGTTTGAGACGAGCGACGGGAAGGAAGAGAAGGGAGGAGGAGACAAATATGGGGGAGGGGAGAGGAAAGCAGAGGGTAGAGAAGGAAAGGAAGGACATGCAGAGGAGGAACAGAGATCACCGACAGTGAAGGAAGAGAGGAAGGAAGGAAGGAGGAAGGAAGGAAACACACGGTGGGAGAAGCTCATGGTGTACCAGAAACCTAATCTCAACATAATCTCAACCTAATCTCAACATAATCTCAACCTAATCTTTACCCAATATTTACCCAATCTTAACCTAATCTTAACCTAATCTTAACCTAATTTTAACCTAATTTTAACCTAA
>CM070091.1:17726376-17738876 GCA_036178185.1 Liparis tanakae | reverse complement strand
TCGGTGGAGTCATGTCCAGATTTGTAATTTGCTCGTGAAGAGGAGAAACGAGAGAACGCTTCGGGAATTCTGAACGGAGGTTTTTCCAGATCTGTCGTCTTAATTTTTTCTTTTTAATTCGACGGATGGAAAAAGAAAGAAAACCTTCATGAATTCTCCGTCTCTCGGCGGCGCGGTTAAGACTCTAGAACTGAAGCTCTCGTCACGTGACCAGAAAAATAAACCCAAAAGGTCGATAGAAGTGCAGCCGGCGACCTTCACGTAAAACGTGGCTCCTCCTCCTCCTCCTCCTCCTCCTCCTCCCTGAGGAGATGATCCAACGAGGGGAAGGAAAGAAAATCAACCACAGATTAGTCACAGGGTGATATTCCAGTCGGGTCGGCGGGGTGACGCGTGACGATACTGCTCTTCGTCCTTGTGGAGAGTAGTGGTATTACACCCCCCCCCCCCTTCTTGTGATGCAACGCAGACGTCCTGGGAGCAGATCACGTCCATTAGAAAGTCATCACCACACTCTTGTTTCAGCCTCCGAAGTGCACACTGCTGTGTGTGTGTGTGTGTGTGTATGTCACATGTGTGTGTGTTCAGCCTTAACTGCCCCCCCCCCCCACGTGGTTCGAGCACGTGTCCATGCTGGTCATCCTGCTGAACTGTGTGACTCTGGGGATGTTCCAGCCCTGCGAAGACGTGGCCTGCGAGTTGGAGTGGTGCCGCATACTGCAGGTGAGTCAGGCGAAGCCCCGCCCACATTCACCCCCCCCACACACACACACACACACACACACACACACCCGAGGTGGCGCCTTCTTCTTCCACATGAGCGCCTCTCGCTGTCGGACCACGTTGTCGCTCACTTTATTTGCTCGCATCACTCATAGAGCCAAATGTCAAAGACACACAGGGCTTATTCGTTTATGAAGTATCAGGAAGAGCGACAACAACAACAACAACAACATCAACGACAATGTGTAAACAAATGCTAATTTCCTTAATTCTCTTTGTCTCACTTGTGTCGCGCTCATTAAAGTCAGATGCAGACGGTCGTAAGACGTCTAATTAATTGAGACGCAGCCATAACCAGAGACCCCCCCCCCCCCCCCCCCCCGCTGGGACGAGACTAACTAATGGAGACACGAATTATATTCTTTTCCGACACCCTCAACGTCTAAGGAAAGTTAACGAGGAGCTTCCTCCGTCTATACGAGTTAATCACCTTCCTGTTCTTAGTGTGATGTTCCACCTGACTGAGTGTGTGTGTGTGTGTGTTTTCTCTCTTCAGGTGTTGGACGACTGCATCTTCGCCTTCTTCGCCGTGGAGATGGTCGTCAAGATGGTGGCTCTGGGGATCTTCGGGCCCAATTGTTACCTCGGCGACAAGTGGAACCAGCTGGACTTCGTCATCGTCATGGCGGGGTGCGTCTGACCGCCATGCGCTGTCTTTTCAATGAAGTAGAAATACAACATAAAAGAAAGAAACAAGTTAAATAGTGTGTTTTTAATATTTCTGTCTTAAACTGAGCGTAGAGCCGAGACTCTCGTGGCTCCAAAGAGCCCGACCGTCTCCTCATGTGATCGTCTTCATCCCCATAAAGAACGTTTACATGTATAAATGGCTGTCAGAGTCATCAAAGAAATACACATCGAGCAGAAACCACAGCACAGAGTAGTTTTCTATGTTTTTCCTCAAGCTTCTTCTTTACGTGTGATAAATGTAATATAATATAGTCGTAAACGAGGTATTTCTGATTCAAAATAGTTTTAAATTCAGCTCAAATGTTGTGTAACAAAAGGTATCAACCTCAACAAATTAGCAACTTATACTTCCATCATATTTTTGACTAGAAACAACCTGACACTCTGAAGGACTTAAAATGTATAAATAAATGCATGAATAAATACAGGAACACATAAATAAAGGCTTATATAAATGTATAAATAAATGAATACAGTAATAAATAAATGCTTTAATAAATGTAGGAATACATGTATGGAATATTTATCTATACATTTATTTAAGCATTAATTAATTAATTCCTATATTTATTCATGAATTTATTTGTTTATTTATACATTATTATATATGAAGTCCTCCATACGACCCACACGGCTGAGCTGCGTCTCAAACATGTCATTAAATGTCATGCGTGCAGTAATGATGTGGGTCGAAGCATTGTGATATTTGTGGTGTCTCAGATGTTGTTGTTGTTGTTGTTGTTGTTGTTGTTGTTGTTGTTGTGTGGCGATGCAGCTGAAGTAAAGTCCCCCCCTCCGTGTCTCCAGGGTGATGGAGTACTCTCTGGACGGCCACAACGCCAGTCTGTCCGCCATCCGCACCGTCCGGGTGCTCCGGCCCCTGAGAGCCATCAACAGGGTGCCAAGTGAGTCCCTGTGGAGACCTGTGTGTGTGTGTGTGTGTGTGTGTGGGGGGGGGGGGTCTTTGGCTCGATGCTAACCGCTTAGCACGCCGCGCTAACCTGCTGAGCGAGCCAATACCCTGACTGTGTGGATTTTTTTTAATGGAGGATGAAATCAATACATTATGAAAATGATGAATAGTGATCCCAATGCTCACAATATACTAGACATCTACACAACTTAAGTACGTTTTATTTAATGTTGCATGTTTTATTTTGTAACCGATCCCATCCTCTATCCCCTGACTGACTTTGCCCCTCATCGTCTCCTCCCGGCGTCACATGACCTCCTGACCTCCCGGGTCACGACCCTCAGAGTCGGCTTCTACCGTGCCATTAAACAGCGCCGGTTTAATTAAAACTTCCCAGAGTGCATTGCAACGCTGGGAGTGAAGTTCGGGAACAATCCAGCTTTTTAAATCACTTTATTTAACCCCGTCTCTATTGTTCCAAGCAGTGAGTCCGAAGCATTAGTATCCAGCTCAGGGGACGCTGTGAGGCGTTTGAGGACATTTCTATAGTACGGCGTCCGTGTACTGTTTACTCGGTGTGTGAGTTTGTATATATATATATATTCGGGCCATTTATTCTTTCTTTTCATGTTTGTCTGCGTCACACTGCTTCTCTTTTATTTATTTATATATATATAGAAATGTGTATTATATTTTATATTTATTTATACATTCATTTTAGTATATACATATATACATTTAATATAATATTAAAATTATATATATATAATATTACAATGATATATATACATATATATGTGTATATTTACATTAGGGGCATTTTTTCTTTTCATGTTTGTCTGCGTCACACTGCTTCTCTTTTATTTATTTATATATATATAAAAGTTTGTATTATATTTATCTATACATTTTAGTATATATATATATATATATATATATTTAATATAATATTAAAATTATATATATATATAATATTACAATGATATATATATATATATATATATATGTGTATATATACATTAGGGGATTTTTTTCTTTCTTTTCATGTTTGTCTGCGTCACACTGCTTCTCTTTTTTTAATATATATATATATATATATATATATATATATATATATATATATATATATATATATATATATATAGTGGGCAGAACTCATGTGAGGGAACTCAAGGACAAGAGCGCTGACTCTGCTCACGCTGAACATATCTGACAGCTGGATGTGGATGCGGAGTGCGGCCGCTTGGATAATATTAGCCACGAGGAGGTTGCGAGTTCAACTCCCCCGAGGATGAAATAATGTCAAAATGTCACTTTTAGTATTGTCATTGTGTTTGTGTGTGTGTGTGTGTGTGTGTGAGAGAACTCTAAACAAAGTGAACCTCATCTTCTCCTGCAGGTATGCGCATCCTGGTGACGCTGCTGTTGGACACCTTGCCCATGCTGGGCAACGTCCTCCTCCTCTGCTTCTTCGTCTTCTTCATCTTCGGCATCGTGGGAGTCCAACTGTGGGCGGGACTACTGCGCAACCGCTGCTTCCTGGGAGAGGACGTCCAATCGTGAGCCCTTTGTCTTCTCCTTCAGTGTTTGCTTTTCTTATTCTGGAGGTAGCGCCTTGTCCACTGACTGCATAGCGCCCCCTGGATGTGACCCCCCATAAGGCCGCTCACACTCCGAACACAACCACATCAATTACAATAACCCAGAGCGGTAGAGAGAGCGTTGTGTTGTCTCGGACCCCTCCTGACTCCCTGTGAAGGAGTGTTCTCTCCATTCTGGCTGCACATCCGGAGTTCCTCGTATTTCACTCGAGTTTCTCCTCGTAGTTCATTCTTCTGCTCCTGCATTTCCGACAGCAACGATACACTTTTTACTTCCCCAAGTTCATCCAATGCCTTCCCGTTGCTTTGTAGTTTTCCGATTAATGAGAAGAAATATAATCACCTAATTAATTATGATGTATTACTTTGGGTTTAATTAAGACCCGATCCCCAGGGGGGAGAGAATTCACAATCTGCGCAGCAGTGGAGTTAATTAATAATTCACATTTGCGAACTACAACATAAAAGTGATGTACACATTGATGCAGTAATTGGATTAAATCAGATTAGATTGGATTAGAGATACTTTATCCTCTGCATCAGTGGAAATGTGTCTTTGGCTTCTCCTGAGTACTGCAAAGGTACACACAGCGAAAACCATTGAAAGCATATATATATATATATATATATATATATATATATATATATATATATATATATATATATATATATACTAACTAGAAGAAGAAAAATCGAAAGAAAATTACTTTTTTAAAGATAAATACTAGAAACAAATTAAATGTATAATATATATCATTTTGTATTACAATATATATATAATATATATTATATATATATATATATATATATATTTTATTATATAATATTTGTGTTGACAAATCTTTAAAAAAAAATGTTTATCTTCTATTAAAAAAAAGAAAAAATTAACATAATAAATTTTGATCTTTTTACATTTAAAACAAATATTTATTTGAGTATTTTCTTGTTTTTGTACAGATAATTGATGCTTTTCATGGTGGGGAATCTTCTTTGTATTGAACCCGAGCCCTCAGGTTGTGTGCTCCAGCACAGAATGGAGAGAACGCTTCTTCATATGAAGTGAAACGCATAATAAAAGAGAGCCGCACACCACAGGCCACCAGGCCTCCATTGCAGTCCAATTATAATCCAATAGAGTTTCCAGGAAAGACAGAAAACACGAGACGGGGAACAAAGGAACGACAACGCTATAAAAACACACAAGAGACTCGTTCCTGGAGTGAGCGTGACTCCCCGTGAGGACACCGGGGGTCTCGTTGCGCAGGTGAACTGTGCCATGCATCTGTCTCTAGGAAACAGCTGTCACCATGGATACTAAAGGATGTGAATGTTTATTGTCATTATGCAACAGTGGACTAATTTAATGAAGTCGCTAGATAAAAAACATCTATTATATTCCGGGAAACACAGTCCATCCACTTTGAGTTGGTGTGAGCTGACTCCGCCTCCTCTTGCTCCCCCTGACTCCGCCTCCTCTTGCTCCCCCTGACTCCGCCTCCTCTTGTTCCCCCTGACTCCGCCTCCTCTTGCTCCCCCTGACTCCGCCTCCTCTTGCTCCCCCTGACTCCGCCTCCTCTTGCTCCCCCTGACTCCGCCTCCTCTTGCTCCCCCTGACTCCGCCTCCTCTTGCTCCCCTGACTGCCTCCTCTTGCTCCCCTGACTCCGCCTCCTCTGCTCCCCCTGACTCCGCCTCCTCTTGCTCCCCCTGACTCCGCCTCCTCTTGCTCCCCCTGACTCCGCCTCCTCTTGCTCCCCCTGACTCCGCCTCCTCTTGCTCCCCCTGACTCCGCCTCCTCTTGCTCCCCCTGACTCCGCCTCCTCTTGCTCCCCCTGGCTCCGCCTCCTCTTGCTCCCCCTGACTCCGCCTCCTCTTGCTCCCCCTGACTCCGCCTCCTCTTGCTCCCCCTGACTCCGCCTCCTCTTGTTCCCCCTGACTCCGCCTCCTCTGGCTCCATCAGTCTACTAAGTGTTATTTTCTCTTTTCAATTAAGGTTCAGTAAACTTTGCGTTCAACTTAACATTTATAATTGATTAATTAACTCAGAGAGATTTTATATTCCTGCTTATTTGGGCTTTAGCATCAAACTGCAGGGCCGACGTTAGCTCATCACGATGCGGCTACAGCCGGGGTGGATGAGGAACACCTGGCGGGTCGTTGTTCTCCGGTTCTCCGGGGATTGATGACCGGAGTGTAAATCACTGAGCAGGCGGCGGTGGTTGAGCTAATGGAAGCCGTAACATCTGTAATTAGACGTGTTTCTGTGTAACGAGCTCAGCGACGCGTTCCACTCCCGTTAATGACTCCGTTTGATAATCTCTGTCCTGATGTGAAAGAGGAGTAAAGAGGAGTAAAGAGGAGTAAAGAGGAGCACAGAGGAGCACAGAGGAGCATAGAGGAGCACAGAGGAGCACAGAGGAGAATAGAGGAGCACAGAGGAGCACATAGGAGCACATAGGAGGATAGAGGAGGATAGAGGAGCACAGAGGAGGATAGAGGAGCACAGAGGAGCACATAGGAGGATAGAGGAGGATAGAGGAGCACAGAGGAGGATAGAGGAGCACAGAGGAGGATAGAGGAGGACAGAGGAGCACAGAGGAGGATAGAGGAGGACAGAGGAGCACAGAGGAGGATAGAGGAGCACAGAGGAGGATAGAGGAGCACAGAGGAGCACATAGGAGGATAGAGGAGGATAGAGGAGCACAGAGGAGGATAGAGGAGCACAGAGGAGCACATAGGAGGATAGAGGAGGATAGAGGAGCACAGAGGAGGATAGAGGAGGACAGAGGAGCACAGAGGAGGATAGAGGAGGACAGAGGAGCACAGAGGAGGATAGAGGAGCACAGAGGAGCACAGAGGAGCACATAGGAGGATAGAGGAGGATAGAGGAGCACAGAGGAGGATAGAGGAGCACAGAGGAGGATAGAGGAGCACAGAGGAGGATAGAGGAGCACAGAGGAGGATAGAGGAGCACAGAGGAGGATAGAGGAGCACAGAGGAGGATAGAGGAGGACAGAGGAGCACAGAGGAGCACAGAGGAGCACATAGGAGGATATAGGAGGACAGAGGAGCACAGAGGAGGATAGAGGAGGATAGAGGAGCACAGTGGAGGATAGAGGAGCACAGAGGAGGATAGAGGAGCACAGAGGAGGATAGAGGAGGACAGAGGAGCACAGAGGAGGATAGAGGAGCACAGAGGAGGATATAGGAGGACAGAGGAGGACAGAGGAGGATAGAGGAGCACAGGGGAGGATAGAGGAGAACAGAGGAGGATAGAGGAGAACAGAGGAGGATAGAGGAGCACAGAGGAGGATAGAGGAGCACAGAGGAGCACAGAGGAGGATAGAGGAGCACAGAGGAGGATAGAGGAGCACAGAGGAGCACAGAGGAGCACAGAGGAGGATAGAGGAGGACAGAGGAGGATAGAGGAGGATAGAGGAGGATAGAGGAGCACAGAGGAGGATAGAGGAGCACAGAGGAGGATCCAGCTTCATGAGAACGATGCACACACTAGTGCATCTCTCTCTTCTTTACGAACACTTTAAAACCTTCAGATAAAAAAAACATTCCTGAGATACATCATTGTCCTGCTTCTACTATTGCATTAATTAAATGCATTAATTATGTAAAGTAAGTGTTATAAAATGAAAACATTTTGTAGAATGGCATGAAATGAAAAGAATATATATTTTATAAATTAAATTTGTTTGAAATGTAATAAATTTCTGAACTTATTCTATAAATATAATAATTTTGTAAAAGAAAAAATCATTTTCTAAAAGAAAATAATTTTGCAAAAGAAAATAATACTATCAATATAATAACTAGAACGGGCACTCTGTGGAGCGCATACCTTCACCGCAGACACTTCTTTGGTATCTTTTCATGACCTTGACCTTTGACCCGGTCGATCCCAAACTATAATCAAATGCTCCCCGGATAATAACCAATCATCCCACCAAATTACATGCGATTCGGTTTAATACTTTTTGAGTTATGCGAATAACACACATACAAATGAATAGATAAATTCTCAGAATAAGAAGATAATAATGAATAATAATACTGTATAATAACATATTCTTTATATTGTTTTCTCAGTGCATCCCCAGTATACTATTGAAATAACCCCCCCCCCCCCCCCCCCCCCCCAGGATGTACAACGTGTCCATCAGCCCGTACTACATGACAGAGGAAGGGGAGGACAGCCCTTTCATCTGCTCGGCGCCGCGTGAGAACGGGATGCTGCGCTGCCACAGCGTGCCGCCGCAGGCGGAGGGCGGCGCCGCCTGCTCCCTGGCGGCGCCGCCCGGCCCGGCCGCCACCAACGGCTGCGTCAACTGGAACCAGTACTACAACGTGTGTCGGCCCGGGGAGTTCAACCCGCACAAGGGCGCCGTCAACTTCGACAACATCGGCTACGCCTGGATAGCCATATTCCAGGTGAGAGGGCGCCGAGCGGGGCAGCCAACGCCGTTATTGTTGGTTTTATTCATTGGAAAAGGTCATCTAACTTTTCTTTACACTTTCTAACTCAGACTCTTTTTGTTATTGAGTTGTAGGGCAACTCATTCCAACAGGTTTTCCCAAACATACATTAAAATATTACGTCTTCCGTTATTTATATTGTCTCTTAAATGTATTTTCTTCTTCTTGTATGTATAGTGTATATTTATATATATATATATATATATATATATATATATATATATATTATATATATAATTATTATACTATATATACATATATATAGTATATTAATAAGAAATGCATTTAAATAATAATGATAAATAATAACATTAAAAAAATGAAATATATATATATATACAGATTTGATTATACATATATATATATATATATATATATATATTATAAGAAGAAAATAAATTAAAATAAGAAAATAATAAAAACATTTGAAAAAAAGAAGAAAATTGAAATTTTATATATATATATATATATATATATATATATATATTATTTTTAGTCCCATTGGACTTGTACTGGGAGTGAGATGAGCTTCTTCCTTATGCATCAAACAGAGTGATGAGTGATGACAAGCAAGTTAAAATTATATTCTATGGCAAACACAAAATCCGTTATTATAAAAGAAAAGTCCCTTCCTTATAAGTCCCTGCCCTCCGCCCATCGGAGAGCGGGGGTTACCTGCTCCCCTCCTCACGCTCTTTTAAAGTCTCATTTCCTGCAGCTGGTTCCGTCTCCCCGGGGACGCGAGGCGTTTCCTTATCGCCGTCTGTGCTGCTGCGATACGAACTCCCGCCGCCACCCACCGAGCCGTGCCCGCGTCTAATGGACTTTGAGTTGCGCAACATGACTTTTCTGATAGGGAGTCTTAACCCCAAATTACCCCCAAAGGTGTGTGTGTGTGTGTGTGTGTGTGTGTGTGTGTGTGCGGTCTCGGCTCAGCGGTTAGAGGCTTAAAATATTCTTTTTCTTTTCCGAGGGTTTAGCACTAAGCATCACTCGGAGTCTTGGACGAGTTGTGTAGTTGTTGTTGCTGCCAGGTCTGTGATGTGATGTGTGCGTTTAACCAAATATATTGAGGTGGATGCGGAATGAAGATTGTAAAAGCCGCCGCTGCTCGGTGTCGTGGTGCGAGGAGCGACCAGCCGGGGCTGTGCCGCGTGTAGATAACGGTCCAACGTTACATCACCGCTCCTAAAGGAACTTCACAGGACAGACTGTCAACAGCTGAGGAGTGAACAAGTGGGGGCAAAGTTAGTTGAAATGACTCCTGGAAGTTAACGGATAGTCGTGCTATTCCCTTAGTATCGGTTCATATGAGGAGCGTTTCAGCCTCAGCCCGGGGCTCTGAAGGAGGTGACCCGGGGGCCCTCCCTGTGGCTCCTGCAGACGGCTGTCAGGGAGCCACAGTGGTGGCCCTCCCTGTGGCTCCGTCACCTGACCTCGCGGGAGGGTGTTCATCAAACCCGAAACAAAGCAGCAAAAGCAAGAAAGAAAAGAAGAGATTTGTTTGCTCAAAAGTGAAGTCTGATAAAGATGAACTAGGTTAAGCTTAAAGATAAAACATGAGATGAAATAATGAAACCAATCGACAAAATATCATTAAAATACAAACATTTAGTAAAATTATTTCGTAAAAAGAAAATACATTATTTTGTAAAAGGAAATACTTTTGTAAAATTAATTATCTTGCTAATTGTAATCATTTTTAAAGATTTTTTTTGTTTTGCATTAAGGTATTCTTTTTGGAAAATGAAGTAATTTTGTAATCTAAAATAATTTTGACCAATTTAATATTTGTTGTGAACAAATATAATTTTTCAAAATTAAATATTTTTGGGGAAAATAAATTATTTTACCAAATTATGTCATTTAACAAAAAATGTAAGTTTAATTTTGCTATCAAAGCTAATCATCAAACACATTTTTTTGTGAAAATATTTTTTTCAAAATTATTTTTTGTATGACATTTTGTAAAATAAATTTAATATAAAAAATATTTTTATAAAATGTAATCATGTTATAATTTCATAAAATATAATCATTTTATAAAAGAAAAAATATTTAATAAAATTAAATCCTTTTGCAAAAGAAAATAATACTAAAAATAAAATAATAATGAATAATAATGATGAAATAAAGCAACAACCCAGTTGGGTGTAAGAAGTGATGATTGTTGGAGGCGTGGCACATGTACGTGGTGGAGGGGGGGGGTGGATTGTAGGTGAGGCTCAAAGGATGACTCGTGGAGGCATCTCAAGGTCACGGTCCAGCGTGTCCATCAGGCCCCATGCAGGTTAATGACTGTTGACCTGAACACACAGCGGGGCCCGATGACAACGCCTTGATCAATCCGCCCAGCGACCGCGGCCGCCAGGCGGAGCGGAGCGCCGTTAATATGCAGCGCAGGACGCGGCGCTCGCTGCCTCTGATCTACAAGGGGGTCCACCGATGGGGGGAGGGGCGGGGGGGGGGGGGTGACGTGTTCAGGTCCCTCGCCGTTCGTGTCTTCTCTTAAATCAGAGCCAAGGTCGGCCGAGAAGCTCGACTCTCCTGAGACGCATCGTGAACCCTTTTGTGTGTGTGTGTGTGTGTGTGTGTGTGTGTGTGTGTGTGTGTGTGTGTGCTTACGGTGGCTTTGAGTATGACTGTTTATGGATACACTGGTATGGCACACACACACACGCACGCGCGCACGCACGCACACACACACACATGGAAGAGGTTGGAAGAGGAAGAGCCATGAAAAACAGAAAATGCAAATGCTGTGTCCTCTGAGTGAGTGTGTGTGTGTCCTCTGAGTGTGTGTGTCCTCTGAGTATCTGTGTGTGTGTGTGTGTGTCCTCTGAGTGTCTTCGTGTGTGTGCATGTGTTGTGTTTCTCGTATGTTTTTGAAGATAACATGTATTATAATGCTTTGTGTGTGTGTGTGTGTGTGTGTGTGTGTGTGTGTGTGTGTGTGTGTGTGTGTCTTTGTCCCCCACCAGGTCATCACACTGGAAGGATGGGTAGATATCATGTACTATGTCATGGACGCTCACTCCTTCTACAATTTTATATATTTTATACTACTCATTATTGTAAGTACCTCCCCCCATTTATTGAATTTGTTGTTGTTGTTGTTGTTGTTGTTGTTGTTTCCTGATATTTGAATGTTTTCTGAGGTCCGAAAAGACTGAAAAACAATACTTTTGATAGGGTTTCACAAATATCTGGCCCAGAGCCACACAGACTAACACAGGTCCAGTTTAAACTTAGTCCAGCTCTTAGTCCAGCTCTTAGTCCAGCCCTTAGTCCAGCTCTTAGTCCAGCCCTTAGTCCAGCCCTTAGTCCAGCCCTTAGTCCAGCCCTTAGTCCAGCCCTTAGTCCAGCTCTTAGTCCAGCCCTTAGTCCAGCCCTTAATCCAGTGTTGAGTTATTTATGCACTTCTATTTTAAATCTAGTATTTTTCAGCGATCTGAGAAGCCGATTCCTTTAAGTCTCTTTTTTTAAATTCGTACATCTTCATCTTTTCATAATCTGCAGCTCACCACACATGTATAACATTCTACTTCTTTAAAGATATTTCCGTGTACTTGAACTTTTCTAAAGCAAACCTCCGTCGTTGGGTTTTTTAAAGAATATTTCAGAAAGCTGTCGCCTGATGTAAAAGTGCTACTTATGCAAATACACGTGTGTGTGTGTGTGTGTGTGTAGGGGGGGGGGGATTCATCTAGGAAGATAAAGGAGAATGTCAGAACAGAGTTTCACACGAGAGGAGGCGCTCGTCTGATCCCCCCCGCAACAGACAGTAATGACCTTTTAAAAAGAGACATTACTTTCAAGAAGTGAGATGTTCCTCACGATCCCGTCCAGCAGCGGAGAACCATTTTAAATGTCTATATTCCTGAGCGTCTGAATAATGGATCGCTCTGATGATTGTTACTTTAACACCCCGAAAAGAGGTAGAAAGTCAACAGTGAGTTGTTCCTGGAATTAAATATTTAAGTAACAGGGAAAGGTTACACACACACACACACGTATGTATGTGTGT
>CM070091.1:17688876-17721376 GCA_036178185.1 Liparis tanakae | reverse complement strand
TCTTTATTCTTGTATTTTAAATGTTTATTCTTTGCTGCACGGGCGTTTTTCTGCTCGTGGTTTTCAAACCTCACGACGGTCCCGATTAACTGAGAGCGTCATCGGCCCCTACACAGTCACGATGTGCAAACAACAGAATCTCTGCGCTTTTGGATTACACAACCATGCATGCACTGCACTGAGGGTGCAGCCCAGTGCATATGGCCAGGGAGGCTTCCACACACACACACACACACACACAGCAAATATTAATCTTGTGAGTGGATCTATTAGAAGTCTACCTTGGTTTTTATTCGGGCACCATACTGGCTTTGGGCCTTTTGCCTGTTGAATCTCAATTAGATTTACTGAGACGTGCCATGTGTGACAAGAGAATTAAATTTCTGGATCGCGAGCTCAAAGAGCTTCTACAACTTCTGACGGTGTGTAGAGTAGATGTGAAATCCATCATTTAGAGCGATTGTGAATATCAGGACTGCACAAAAACCTGCAGAGAGTATGTTGATGATAAGAGATCATGGCAATAATCCGTTATTGTCGATCCCTTAATTTATTAACCACTCATTCGGTGTTTTGATTAATTTGTCCGTGTGAGAATGCACCACAGTGAGATCCCTGAAATAGATCAAAGGTCTCCGTTTTGGTCGGATGGGCGTCGGCATCAAGTCCCAACGTTTTAATCCAAAGCAGCGGTCGAGGATTCGGCCTTCACGTGTTTTTGACTCCATGCTTTATGAGAACTCAGTTACGCCTCTCTGGGTCGCTGAGGTCAGTGAGGAGATCAGCGGGGGGTGGATCGCTGCTGCTGGTCCTTTTTAAATTTATTGGGCCACAACTGCAGCTCTGAAGTTGATTGATGTCTCAGGGATGAGCAGAGCGGACATATTAAGCGACATGGTCTTTCTCGCTTCCTCTTCTCCCACCAGCCCGAGGAGTTGACCGACGTGTTGGAGATCAGCAACATCGTGTTCACCAGCATGTTCGTGCTGGAGATGGGCTTCATGATGCTGGCTTTCGGCCTGTTCGGATACATCAGGAACCCGTACAACATCTTCGACAGCATCATTGTGATCATCAGGTAATCTTCAGAATAATATGTTTACGACCACGTCATCGAAATTCAAAGCGAAAAACAAAATGCAAAAGCACACGAAACCCACGGGTCTGGTCTACATAGACTTTCAGGCGACATTCAGGCCCTCGTTGCCGCCGCTCGGCAGTAGAGGTTTGCTGTCATTCAGTTTGAACGTACTTGTGTCGGATCAATGACCGCTGCTGTGTCGGCAGATTAAATGAGTATAAAATGTACAAGTCAACAACATCTAAACATCGATGGGCCGTGAGGCGCCGGAAACGAGAGGTGACGTGTGCAGCCAATCGGCTCGAAGACGTCGCGTTATGCGCTTCACACGATCTGCTTTCTGCTGGTGTCGGCGATTCACTCTGCAGATAACGTGTACCGGTAGTTCCTTTAGGAGTTAAGGCGGCGTTGTTCAGCAGATAACGTGTACCGGTAGTTCCTTAAGGAGTTAAGGCGACGTTCTCTGCAGATAACGTGTACCGTAGTTCCTTTAGGAGTTAAGGCGACGTTCTCTGCAGATAACGTGTACCGTAGTTCCTTTAGGAGTTAAGGCAGCGACGTTCTCTGCAGATAACGTGTACCGTAGTTCCTTTAGGAGTTAAGGCGACGTTCTCTGCAGATAACGTGTACCGTAGTTCCTTTAGGAGTTAAGGCGACGTTCTCTGCAGATAACGTGTACCGTAGTTCCTTTAGGAGTTAAGGCGACGTTCTCTGCAGATAACGTGTACCGTAGTTCCTTTAGGAGTTAAGGCGACGTTCTCTGCAGATAACGTGTACCGTAGTTCCTTTAGGAGTTAAGGCAGCGACGTTCTCTGCAGATAACGTGTACCGTAGTTCCTTTAGGAGTTAAGGCGACGTTCTCTGCAGATAACGTGTACCGTAGTTCCTTTAGGAGTTAAGGCGACGTTCTCTGCAGATAACGTGTACCGTAGTTCCTTTAGGAGTTAAGGCGACGTTCTCTGCAGATAACGTGTACCGTAGTTCCTTTAGGAGTTAAGGCGACGTTCTCTGCAGATAACGTGTACCGGTAGTTCCTTTAGGAGTTAAGACAGCGACGTTCTCTGCAGATAACGTGTACCGTAGTTCCTTTAGGAGTTAAGACAGCGACGTTCTCTGCAGATAACGTGTACCGTAGTTCCTTTAGGATTTAAGACAGCGACGTTCTCTGCAGATAACGTGTACCGTAGTTCCTTCCGTGCCGTCACTGTCGGTATGAGGCGGTCAATAAAAGGTGTTTCGCTGTGTGCGGTTCTCAGCGTGTGGGAGATCATCGGCCAGGCGGACGGCGGGCTGTCGGTGCTGCGGACGTTCCGCCTGCTGCGGGTCCTGAAGCTGGTCCGCTTCCTGCCCGCCCTGAGGAGGCAGCTGGTGGTGCTGATGAAGACCATGGACAACGTGGCCACGTTCTGCATGCTGCTGATGCTCTTCATCTTCACCTTCAGGTACAATCCATCCATTGAAGGCACAATCCATCCGTTGAAGAACGCTCATATTGTATTATAAGATGCTTTCACGCGTCTCCGACAGTATTCTGGGGATGCATCTGTTCGGCTGTAAGTTCAGCCTCCAGACGGAGAACGGAGACACGATTCCCGACCGCAAGAACTTCGACTCGCTGCTCTGGGCCATCGTCACCGTGTTCCAGGTCAGAGGTCACGACACTCGCCCCTGAGCTCCACAGTTAGAGTCCTCCGTACTGTACAGTGCAGTGGGGCCGTGTGTGTGTGTGTGTGTTTGATATTCTGCTTCTGCACCATCATTATTATTTGTTTCTCTCCCCGTGGATATATTGTTGAACCGCTCCACTTAGATTGTCCTCTTTCTCGATGCGTCAGCAGAAAGGAGGAACACAGAATGCAGTGGATTGTCTCACTTTGGTGTGTGTGTGTTTGTGTGTATTTCTGTGTGTTTGTGTATGTGTGTGAGATAGTCGGATGCTGTAAAAGCATTTTACCCACGCTATGTGAAGGCGTTACGCTCGCTGTAAGACTTTACCGTAGTTTTCCGGGGATTAGCCACGGTACGCACACACACACACATACACACACACACACACACACACACACACTCTCGCACAGGGAATTGCCTTCCTGCCACGGCGCTCTGTGAGTGGGCAGGGATGGAGCGCGCTTTCATGCTGCATCATGCACAGCGTCCTAGTTTTAAACTCTTTCATCATTTCCATTGATTTAGACACACACACACACACACACACACGCGTGTGCACGCAGACACACACACACGGACCCTTTGTGGTATTCCCTTGTGGATGACATGGTACATTGCGGCATGATGGTGAGAAGCTAAACACTGACTTCATGAAGGATACTGACTCTCTCCTTTCTTTCTTTCTTTCTTTCTTTCTTTCTTTCTTTCTTTCCTTTCTTTTCTTTCCTCTTCCCTCTGTTTCTTTTAAAATGGCAGATCCTCACCCAGGAGGACTGGAACGTGGTGCTGTACAACGGCATGGCCTCCACCTCTCCGTGGGCGGCGCTCTACTTCGTTGCCCTCATGACCTTCGGCAACTACGTGCTCTTCAATTTACTCGTGGCCATCTTGGTCGAGGGCTTCCAGGCGGAGGTGAAAACCTGTAGTATTTACACATATAATGTGTATGTATATATATATACATATATATATATATGTATGTACAGTATGTATACGTATACTGTATATACTGTATATAGTGAGAGAGACGGTGTCATTTAATTGAGTGAATCGTTTAAATTTCAATATGCACATTGAAAGAAGTGTAATGTACAGACGCTGCTATAGCAGAGCCGCAAGTTATGTCCTCTCCACACTTGCTGGCCCCTGAATGCATCGCACTCCAATGAGTTTAAGTGCCGGGCCCTGAATGCATCGCACTCCAATGAGTTTATGTGCTGGCTCCTGAATGCATCGCACTCCAATGAGTTAAGAGAACGCCACCTGAAATCCTCCATGATGGGAAATGCTTGTGTGTGTGTGTGTGTGTGTGTGTGTGTGTGTGTGTGTGTGTGTGTGTTATAGGGTGATGCTAATCGGTCCGAGTCAGATGACGAGAAGAAATCCGACAACTTCGAGGAAGACGAGAAGGTGGAGCAGCTCCGAGACACGGGTACTTAAGATCAATGAAGGACACCACACAATATGGATGAACTGTGAAGATGATGATGATGGTGGTGATGATGATGATGGTGGTGATGATGATGATGGTGATCATAATGATGATGATGATGATGATGATGATGATGGAGGTGGTGATGTAGATGATGATGGTGGTGATCATGGTGATGATGGTGATGGTGATGATGATGATGATGATGATGGTGATGATGATGATGGAGGTGGTGGTGATGATGATGATGAAGATGATGATGGTGGTAGTGGTGGTGGTGATGATGATGGAGGTGGTGATGATGATGATGATGATGATGGTGGTGGTGGTGATGATGGAGGTGGTGGTGATGATGATGAAGATGATGATGGTGGTGGTGATGATGATGAAGATGATGATGATGGAGGTGGTGATGGTGGTGGTGATGATGGAGGTGATGATGATGATGATGGTGATGATGATGAAGATGATGATGGTGGTGGTGATGATGATGAAGATGATGATGGTGATGGTGGTGATGATGATGATGGTGATGGTGGTGATGATGATGATGATGATGGTGATGATGATGAAGATGATGATGGTGGTGGTGATGATGATGATGATGATGATGATGATGGTGATGATGGTGATGATGATGATGATGGTGAGGATGATGGTGATGATGATGATGATGGTGATGATGGTGATGATGATGATGATGATGATGATGGTGATGATGATGATGATGATGGTGATGATGATGGTGATGATGATGGTGATGGTGATGATGGTGATGATGATGATGATGGATGATGATGGTGATGGTGATGATGATGATGATGATGATGATGATGATGATGATGATGATGGTGATGATGATGTGATGATGGTGATGGTGATGATGGTGATGATGGTGATGATGGTGATGATGATGATGGTGATGATGGTGATGATGGTGATGATGATGATGGTGATGATGGTGATGATGATGATGATGGTGATGATGGTGATGATGATGATGGTGATGATGATGATGATGGTGATGATGGTGATGATGATGGTGATGATGATGATGATGATGGTGATGGTGATGATGGTGATGATGATGGTGATGATGATGATGATGATGATGATGGTGATGATGATGATGATGGTGATGATGATGATGGTGATGATGATGATGATGGTGATGGTGATGATGATGATGGTGATCCTCAGAGCTGAAGATGTACTCTCTGATGATGACGGCCAACGGTCACGTCGACCCGCGCGTCTCCGTCTCCGTGGCTCCTCCCATCATCATGCGCACGGCGGCGACCCCCATGCCGACGCCCAAGAGCTCCCTGGGCCCCGAGTCGGTCCTCGGGGAGGAGCTCGCCTACCGGGAGGCGGGGCCTCGGTACGGCGAGGCGCCGGGGCTCGGCTTCTTTTCCGACGCCGCGAGCATCCACGCCGACTCTCGCCGCGGGAGCTCCGCCTCCATGGAGCCTCTGGCCTACGACCAGCGGTCCCTGGTGAGTCCCTCAGTGTTCAGTCGTGAAGAAGGGGAATCTCACCTGAGACGTGAGTCTTTGGCGTGCATGGTCCCAAAATGGCGGCTGCTTCACCCGCCCCCCCCCCCCCCTCTCTCTCTCTCCAGAGCCTCTCGAGTCCCGGCCGGCGCTCGCCCCTCACTCCTCGCTGGGGGAGCCGGCGCTCCAGCTGGAACAGCCTGGGCCGGGCGCCGAGCCTCAAGAGGAGAGACACCAGCGGCGAGAGAGAGAGCCTGCTGTCCGGGGAGGGGGGGGAGGAGGAGGGGGAGGAAGACGAAGAGCAGGAGGAAGAGGAGGAGGAGGAAGGCCGGGCGGACAACAGCCGGCCGCGGCCCGAGTCCCTGGAGCTGCTGCAGGCGTCCACGCTCTGCCCCGCCGGGACCCCGGAGTACGGGGACTGCAACGGCCGGACGCTGACCTTTGACCCCCTCGCCAACGCCATCGCCGACCCCAAAGACGACTCCTCGCCGGACGACGACATCGACGAGGACGTACGTTACCGCGCCTCCTTTACGGCGAAGGCCTCGGTGCAGATGGTGGAGGTTCCTTGTTTCTCTCTGTGTCTCCTTTGGCCTTGAGGCAGCTTGGGGGCGGGGCTTATGGCCACGCTGTCATTGATTGGCTCGGGGAGTCACGTTCGCTATTGACTCCACATTGAGATCATGAAGCCGAAAACAAAAGGCCTCCCTCCCTGGGCTCTCTGTATACGGCAGGCTTAAAACATGTGTGTGTGTGTGTGTGTGTGTGTGTGTGTGTGTGTGTGTGTGTGTGTGTGTGTGTGTCTGTGTGTGTCTGTAAGCGTGCGGCGCTCTGCGTGTCCATGTCAGGGATTATTGGATATTTCAGCTCCAAGGATATCCGAGCAGCAGGTGCTCTCCATCCAGTTCACACACACACACACACACACACACACACACACACACACACACACACACACACACACACACACACACACATAAGCCGAGGGGCTTGGCTGTGGGCTGTTTTTAATTAGACTCCATGCGGCCTCCAGCTCTCCCTCTATTTGTTTTATTATAAACTTTAATGAGTTTCTCTCTCTCTCCAAGTTCTGGAGTTCTGGTTCGTCCCCCCCCCCCTTAGTATATTTAATTGTGGCAGAGTCAGCAAAATACTGTGAGAACTCAAATTAAACCACACACCGTTTTATAAGGCTTGTGGTTGTGTATCAGGACACACACACACACCCACACACACACACCCACACACACCGTCACCATGAGGCGATACAGCGGTGTTTAAGGGCTGTATTGTTCTTTGATCTATTGAACATGTCCACGGGATCAGTGACTCCGGTGTGTGTGTGTGTGTGTGTGTGTGTGTGTGTGCGTGTGTGTGTATGTGTGTGACAGAGCAGTTCTGAAACAGGTTTTTAATGAGTTCAAACGCTTCACTCATTTGTGTGTCGTCGGTGACCTCTGACCTCTGATGACCTCTACAGAGCTCTTTCTGGATCTGGCTGAAGAAGGAGCTTCTGAACATGAAGCCGCGCTGGTGCAGAGACCACGACGACTGGACGCTGTACTCCTTCTCCCCGCAGAGCAAGTGAGTCACACACACACACACACACACACACACACACACACACACACACACACACACACATACACACACACTTTACATGTGGCTCTTTCTCTCACCTTATTTAATTATCTGCGCGGCTCCGCTCTCATTTCTCTTCCTCTTTTTATTGTTTTCTCAGCGCTAATTGTTTGGTCGATATCTTTAACCGAGCGTAGACGTTTGATGGATGACTGTGTGTGTGTGTGTGTGTGTGTGTGTGTGTGTGTGTGTGCGTAGACTCCGTGGGTGGTGCCAGAGTGTGATCTCGCACAAACTGTTCGACCACGTGGTTCTGGTGTTCATCTTCCTCAACTGCATCACCATCGCTCTGGAGAGACCGGATATACTGATGAACAGCAAGGTAACACACACACACAGGCACACACACACACAAATACACACAGGCACAAACACACACACACACACACACACACACACACAGCCAAACACACACATACACAGACAGACACACAGATACACACACACACAAACAATCAGATGCACACAGACACAACCAGACACACACAGATACACACACAGAGACACACGGATACACACACACTAATTCTATTTCCCGGAGAAGACACATTTTGTGCGTCGTCTTTGTTTACATAATATAACTTATTATTTCACTTTTTCTTTTTAGTTTTTCTATTTGTACATTTGTTTAAAACAGTCTATTTTCCTGTGTATTTTGCTCTTCCTCCTTCCATCATACTGCTCCCCCTCCTCCTCCTCCTCCTCCTCCTCCTCCTCCTCCTCCTCCTCCTCCAGGAGCGGGTGTTTCTCAGCGTGTCCAACTACGTGTTCACGGTGATCTTCCTGGTCGAGATGGCCATGAAGGTAAGACACTCCCGCCTCCGGCCACCAGGGGGCCCCGGCCTTTGTTCTGACGCTGCGGTCCCCTCCAGGTGGTGGCGCTGGGCTTCTGCTTCGGGAAGCAGACGTACCTTCAGTCCAGCTGGAACGTTCTGGACGGGCTGCTGGTCCTGGTGTCCCTGGTGGACATCCTGGTGTCGCTGGCCTACACCGGGGGGAACCGCATCCTGGGCATCCTGCGGGTTCTCCGCCTGCTGCGCACGCTCCGCCCACTCAGGTAGGGGGCGGGGCCTCACTGCATCACTCTCCTTTCTGCACGATACACACACCACCGCTCTACATGTTGGGCTCAAGCAGACACTTTGGGGTTTCACACGGAAACACTTTGTTATTTTGTTATTTATTTTATATCAATTTTAATTTTAAATTTATTTGATAGGAATTTTTAAGCATTTTTTGCGTCTACCTATACCTTTTCAGTTTTTCTCTTTTGTATATTATATAGAATTATTGTATTGTATTTGATTTGATTGACTGAATAAAATACACAACAACAACAACTTTTATTTATTTAAATGAATAACAAATGAATATAAAATCTAGTGAAGATATTGTTGAAATAATGATATTTATTGTAAATATTAATGCAGTTCTTCTTGTGGCTCAAAGGAAGGCCAGTTTTATAGCTTCTCAGCAACATAACTGTTTTCAGCTGCGCTCACAAGGTTTTTTTAAAGGTTTTCTACCCCTCCACTAGTCTTCTAAGGCGATAACACAATGTACCACTAGAACATGGAGATGGGCCTCTACACACACATGTAGAGATTTCATTACACACCAGAGAATAGATATATACACATCAACTATGTATAGAGAGTATTTATGATTCATTTAATGGTAACTTCATTGAAAAGAAAAATGAGTTTTCGAAAATAAGGACATTTCTAAGTGACGCCAAACTCTTGACCAGTTGTGTGTGTGTGTGTGTGTGTGTGTGTGTGTGTGTGTGTGTGTGTGTGTGTGTGTGTGTGTGTGTGTCTCAGGGTGATCAGCCGGGCTCCGGGCCTGAAGCTGGTGGTGGAGACGCTCATCACCTCCCTCCGGCCCATCGGGAACATCGTCCTCATCTGCTGCGCCTTCTTCATCGTCTTCGGCATCTTGGGGGTCCAGGTAGAGTCTCTAGTGGGGGGGGGGGGGGGGGAACCCTTTTTAGCTTAAAGGTCAGACTCGTTGAGCAGCCGTGTGTGTGTGTGTGTGTGTGTGTGTGTGTGTGTGTGTGTCAGTTGTTCCTCGGGGCCAGCAGCCGATAACAAGGCGCTCTATGAATTGTCCTTTTATTGCCGACGTTGATGTGTTTTATAAAGCCGCGAGCTGCGGGGCGATTGAGATGATGATGTCAGACTGCCCCCCCCCCCCCCCTGACTTCCTGCAGCTGTTCAAGGGGAAGTTCTACCACTGCGAGGGTCTGGACATGAAGAACGTCACCAACAAGTCCGACTGCCTGCAGGCCAACTACCGCTGGATCCGCCGCAAGTACAACTTCGACAACCTCATTCAGGTGCGCCGCCTGCAGGACGCACGCAGTACTGCACACACGTGCAGCGCAAGTGGAATCTGTTCATATTTACCCCCCCCCCCCCCCCCAGGCTCTGATGTCTCTGTTCGTGTTGTCCTGTAAGGACGGCTGGGTCAACATCATGTACGACGGGCTGGACGCCGTGGGCGTCGACCAGCAGGTGAGAGAGCAGAGAGACGCCTCCACCTGCGCCTCCACCTCTCTATATTGCCTCCTCCTCTCTCCTATTGCCTCCTTCTCTCTATATATTTCCTCCTCCTCTCTCTTATTGCCTCCTCCTCTCTCCTATTGCCTCCTCCTCTCTCCTATTGCCTCCTTCTCTCTATATATTGCCTCCTCCTCTCTCCTATTGCCTCCTCCTCTCTCCTATTGCCTCCTCCTCTCTCCTATTGCCTCCTCCTCTCTCCTATTGCCTCCTCCTCTCTCCCACTGCCTCCTCCTCTCTCCTATTGCCTCCTCCTCTCTCCTATTGCCTCCTCCTCTCTCCTATTGCCTCCTCCTCTCTCCTATTGCCTCCTCCTCTCTCCTATTGCCTCCTCCTCTCTCCTATTGCCTCCTCCTCTCTCCTATTGCCTCCTCCTCTCTCCTATTGCCTCCTCCTCTCTCCTATTGCCTCCTCCTCTCTTCTATTGCCTCCTCTCTCCTATTGCCTCCTCCTCCTCTCCTATTGCCTCCCCCTCAGTGCCTCCACCTCCTCCCTCCTTTTTTGGGGGCAATCTTGAAACTGCAACACTGACTGACTGTTGAAGATGAGTTTAAACTTCCTCTCCTCCTCTCCTCCTCTCCTCTCCTCTCCTCCTCTCCTCTCCTCTCCTCCTCTCCTCTCCTCCTCTCCTCTCCTCATCTCCTCTCCTCCTCTCCTCTAGCCCGTGAGGAACCACAACCCCTGGATGCTGCTCTACTTCATCTCCTTCCTCCTCATCGTCAGCTTCTTCGTGCTCAACATGTTCGTGGGCGTGGTGGTGGAGAACTTCCACAAGTGCCGGCAGGACCAGGAGGAGGAGGAGACGCGCCTGAGGGAGGAGAAGAGGCTCAAGATGATAGAGAAAAAGCGCAGGAGTAAGGAGAATGGAGGAGCTGGTCGGTAGTCTACTTTACTGAGCACTGCCTGCAGAGCCTGAAAAAGAGAATGACGGAGAGAGAGAACAGGGGGATGCTCTCAGACTCCAAAAGAAGGGAGAGTTCAAAAGACGGGCTAGCTCACGCAGACCGAAGGCGTCGGCTACCCCAGTCTGGTGCATGCAGGTGCATGAATGCAGCCCCCCCCCCCCCCCCACCCCCAACACTGCATGCAACACTCTAAAAATGTGTTACACTCATCTCCACTCACTCTCTGAGCTGATTGAATAATCTCTAATTGATGTTAACATTGATATGAAGCGCTTGCTTTCCCTTCGTTGTGTCTCAGGAAATTTTGCCTGCAAAATTTGGATCGGTCCAATCACACACACACACACACACACACACACACACACACACACACACACACACGCACCCCCGGATCTGGCTGCACGTCCGCCCCCCCCGACCCGTCCCCCCGGCGTCTCTCGACGAGGTCGTCACCCCGTGAACGAGCTTCCACCGGCCGACATTTAAAATGATGGCGAATAAAAGTGTGTCACAGCTGGTCGAGAAACACACACCGGCCATCGCAAGAGAGCGCTCCCAGTGTTCCCAGTGCTCCCAGTAGGAAGCAGCGTCTCTTTATGAGCACTTGTTCTTGTGACATGGAAGAAAGGGAGGAAGTAACACATTCAGTGTTTTGGTCTGAATCCGTTAAAGGTCTAATCCAATCAGCTCCCACGGATCAAAAGAAGGAAAGATTAGAAGAAGTTTCAGATGATGGAGATTTGTTCCGGGGGGGAACAAAGGAAGGAAACCGTGGAGAGGAGAGACGCTCCGCTGCGCCTTTCAACTCTTTTGGTTTTTCGAGACTCGAACCGTGAAAGGATTTTTAATGAGTTCAACAAAAAGAAAACATTGCGTTCCCTCGTGGTCCTCATCGTGTTGGTGCCGCTCCACGAGGAGGCATGACCGCATGCAGCGCCACACGGTGGACCGACACAGCAACCACACGCTCAGCAGAGGCCGTCATACGGGAGAGGAATACACAGGGAGAGCTCTGGAGAATATTATTATTAGAGGCAATGGATATTACAATATATATATATATATATATATATATATATATATATATGTATTTATATATATATATGTATTTATATAAATATATATATATAAATAAATGCATATATATATATATATATATATATATATATATATATATATATATATATATATATATGTATTTATATAAATATATATATAAATGCATATATATATATATAAATGCATATATATATATATATATATATATATATATATATATAAATGTATTTATATATATTTATATAATATATGTATTTATATAAATATATATAAATGCATATGTATATGTGTATATATTTATATGAAAATATGAATATATATTTATATATATATATATATATATGAATTTATATATATTTATATAATTATATATGTATTTATATATATATATAATATATTTTAGATATGTATTTATATATATATATATGATATATATTGGATATGTTTTTATATATATATATAATGTATATATTAGATATGTATATATATTGTCAGGACCCAGTATTGTGGGGCGTAGTTATTAAGGAACAAGCGCACATCGACAGGAGTCCTCTGGCCCCGCCCCCACGCACCATCCGGTGCACGCCATTGGACGTTTTCTATTCTCAGTGACTCGCGGTTTCAAACCCTCGTCTGTGTTGTGATGCCTGTCTCTCTCTCTCTCTCTCTTTTGTGTGTGTGTGTGTGTGTGTGCGCTCTAGAGGCCAAGCAGAGGCCGTACTACGCCGACTACTCCCCGCTGCGCCTGTCCATCCACACGCTGTGCACCAGCCACTACCTGGACCTCTTCATCACCTTCATCATCTGCATCAACGTCTTCACCATGAGCATCGAGCACTACAACCAGCCGCGGGTAACGTTGATGAAATGTGTTAAAACTAAAGTCACCGGAGTGTATTCGTACAAATTAATTTAATTTAGTTTCTCTGGCGCAGCAATCAAACATCAAAAACTCATTTTATTTTTTTATTGTTTTCGCTGAAAATTAAAAGTCGTTGATTTGTTTTCCCGCATGTGTTAATTAAAAATCATTGAGTGTCGCCAACTGAAAATGGATTAGCATCAAGTCAGAGACATGTACTGTGTGTGTGTGTGTGTGTGTGTGTGTGTGTGTGTGTGTGTGTGTGTGCGCAGTACCTAGAGGAGGTCCTGAAGTACTGCAACTACGTGTTCACCTGCATCTTCGTGGTCGAGGCGCTGCTAAAGCTGGCGGCGTTCGGCATCCACCGCTTCTTCAAAGACAGGTGACGCGTTGGCGTGCGCCGTGCGGTCAGCACCCTAGGGTGCCCCAGGTACCTGAGCTCCCGGTGACACTGAGTTATGGGCGCAGGTGGAACCAGCTGGACATCGGCATCGTGGCGCTGTCCATCATGGGCATCGCCCTGGAGGAGCTGAAGATGAGCTCGGCGCTGCCCATCAACCCCACCATCATCCGCATCATGAGGGTGCTGCGGATAGCACGAGGTACACACACACACACACACACACACACACATCCTCATAAGACACCCTTGATGTTTTGCGACGCCCATTTCCTTCAACATGTTTTGTTGTATATTGTTGTGTATTTTATATTTCCTTGTGTGTTGTACATTGTTGTGTATTGTATATTCTTGTGTGTCTCCCTAGTGCTGAAGCTTCTGAAGATGGCCACTGGGATGCGCTCTCTGCTGGACACCGTCATGCAGGCGCTGCCACAGGTAAACACCGACTCCCCAGGGGGTCTTGTTTATATATATATATATATATATATATATATATATATATATATATATATATATATATATATATATATATTAATATATATATATATATATATATATATTAATATATAAATGTATATATATATATATTTCTTTCTATATATAATATATATATACAAATATATATTCATATCATATTTTGTGTATATATTTTTATATAAAAATATATATATTCATACATTTCTTTAAATATATAATTTATTTATTTAATAGGAGTGCTTTTGTTGGGAATAGAAAGCACTCTGAAACATTTAGGAGGTCCCGCTGAATAATTAACATCGATTCACATCCCAAAAATGTTTATTCTGACCCCAAAATATCTCCTCCATGAAATATGCAGAATAATAGACGGAAAATACATGAAATAATGTTTAAACTCGAGCCGCAGGAACATGAAGAGCTCTTATGGAGCCGCGGTGGGATTCATGAACACGCCTCTGTTCCAGAAGGTCCTCAGCTTCAAGCTGCACCAACATCATCCAGTGGCCATTGTTGTTGTTGTTGACGTTTCTGTGAATACGTCACACTCTTAAATAAGCCTTAAATAACCCTTAAATAACCCTAACCGAGCCCCGGGCGCCCGTTGGTGAGCAAGGGGTTTCTAACCTGCGCTCCCTCTCCAGGTGGGAAATCTGGGCCTCCTCTTCATGCTGCTCTTCTTCATCTACGCTGCGCTGGGAGTGGAGCTCTTCGGAAAACTGGGTCAGTCACACACACACACACACACATATACACACATATACACACTCACACACACACACACACACACACACACACACACACACACACACACGCACACACACACACACGCTACGTCTTTGAGCTTCAGCAGATAACTTTTTGTTTTAAATCCAGTCATTAGTCCCTCAGTCACGACTTACAGGAACGCTTCAACCGTCTGCATTGAATTCTCTCTCTCTCTCTCTCTCTCTCTCCTCCCTCTCTTTTCCCTCTCTCTCTCACGTGATCACATTTGCATGATCACATGTATTTACATATTGCTCTCCTCCATCCAACGACTCGTTTTTACTTCTCCGAGAGAGCTCAGCGCTGTGTGTTAGCGACGAGGGAGGGAGGGAGGGAGGGAGGGGGAGTGAAGGAGGGAGAAAGGAGGGAGTGAGGGAGCAAGGGAGGGAGGGCGGTTGATCCCGAGCACTAAGCTGTAAAGCAGTAGCGGCCTCCCCTTGAGGAGGAGGCGCTCTCCCCGGAGCGTTGGGGTTAACTCTTCCCTCCGCCTCGTCTCTCCGCCCTTAAAAGGGCAACGAGGACGTCGTGGGCTCTGGAGCTGCTGAGAGGAGAGCGTGAAACAGGGTGCATTGTGGGAGTTCGTCCCGACTCGCTCTCTACATCGCATGTCTTTAACATTCATCTGGTTTCATTTCCTCTGGTCCAGCTTATTGTTTAAAAAGATAATTAAGTTTTATAACATTTATTTTTGTCTCTTTTTGTTCTTTGTATTGTTGTTTTTGCACAAAAAGAGCTGCGTGGAAAAAGTGTGTTGCCATTTTTCATTATTTGCACGATGGAAAGCCGCCAGTCTCCATCACTTCCTGGTCTAACGGACCACTTCCTGGTCTAACAGACTACTTCCTGGTCACTTCCTGGTCTAACAGACCACTTCCTGGTCAATTCCTGGTCTAACGCACCACTTCCTGGTCAATTCCGGCTCTAACAGACCACTTCCTGGTCACTTCCTGGTCTAACAGACCACTTCCTGGTCAATTCCTGGTCTAACGCACCACTTCCTGGTCAATTCCGGCTCTAACGCACCACTTCCTGGTCAATTCCGGCTCTAATGGATCACTTCCTGCTCTAATAGACCACTTCCTGGTCTAACAAACCACTTCCTGGTCACTTCCTGGTCTAACGGACCACTTCCTGGCCCTCTGTGTTCCCAGAGTGCACCGACCACAACCCGTGTGAGGGCCTCAGTCGCCACGCCACCTTCGCCAACTTTGGGATGGCGTTCCTCACTCTGTTCAGAGTGTCCACGGGAGACAACTGGAACGGGATCATGAAGGTATGCACACACACACACACACACACACACACACACACACACACACACACACACACACACGATGACTACATTACCCAACACAATAAATTACCTCCAAAACCAATTATGATGTAATAAAGTGTCTCCGAGCCGAGCGACGTCAACACTTCACACCTTGAGTTTGACTTTATTAAACAATGTCATGGTGATGTCATAGTGATGTCATCGTTATGTCATCGTTATGTAACCGTCCTTAAAAGCGGGGGTTGGTAATCGGCTTCAAAATTATTATTTATTTGATTGAGTATTTAGTGTTTATTGGGGCTGACGTGGTTTTAAATAACGCACATTAAGACCCAACGCTTCCTCGTGGCGCTGACCTGTGTGTGTGTGTGTGTGTGTGTGTGTGTGTGTGTGTGTGTGTGTGTGTGTGTGTGTGTGTGTGTGTGTGTGTGTGTGTGTGTGTGTGTGTGTGTGTGTGTGTGTGTGTGTGCGCGCGTGTGTGTAAGGACACTCTGAGGGAGTGTCACAAAGAGGAGCGCCACTGCCTCTCCTACCTGCCTCTGATCTCCCCGATGTACTTCGTCACCTTCGTGCTCATGGCCCAGTTCGTGCTGGTCAACGTGGTCGTGGCGGTTCTGATGAAGCACCTGGAGGAAAGCAACAAGGTGCGTGGGACGGGGCGCACACACACACACACACACACACACACACACACACACACACACACACACACACACACACACACACACACACACACACACACAGCAGCCTGGGAGCTGAGAGGACCTGTCCGTGTGTTGCAGGAGGCCAAAGAGGACGCGGAGATGGACGCAGAGATCGCCTTGGAGATGGCGCTGGAGAGGGAGCGCAAGCTGAGTGCATCCTCCAATAGCAGCTCAGTGGGCGGAGCCTACGTCGGGCCGTGTCCGCACTCACCTGGCCAGGTAGGGTCGCCTCTCCTCGCCTATGACTCGGAGCGGAGCCGCCTGTGCTGGACGCCGCGGTGTGTGTCGCCCCCTGCAGGAGGAGGAGGAGCACTGCGGGGAGCTGCTGTCGTCGAGGAAGATGTCCGTCTCCAGGATGCACTCTCTGCCCAACGACAGCTACATGTTCCGGCCCGTGCGGCCCGCCAGCGCCCCCTACCGGCTGGAGGAGGTGCAGCTCAGCCCGCAGCACCAGCATGCAGGTGATTGTTGTACTATCTTTATTATAAGTTTCTAACAGACATAGTACTTTGTAATGTGGTCATTCTTTTTTTAGGTATACAATGTTAGTAATATTTATATATTTATTTTACTTACAATCTAAACGATAGCTGAGCGATGCTTTGATTTCACTTTAATGAACGAGTCTGTGCGTCTCCTCGTAGTTAAGTGTCGTTTTTATTTTTTTATCCCACATATGAGAATTTATTTTCTCTACATTTGACTAACAGGGATCATTAAGGTGTCACAGAAAAAAGGTGACTGACTCTCACCTGTTTAACACTTTATTTTGTCAGCAGATTTATATTTATATATTTTTTTTATATAAATATATATATTTTTTTATGTATATATAAATGTTTCTATATATAAATATATATATATATATAAAACACTTATTTTGTCAGCAGATTTTTTAACACTCTTATATGGAGTTCTTGTTGCTCAAATCCAAATATTCTGGCAAAATAAAGTGTAATCATTGGAAATGTAATAGTAAATAATGTGTGTGTGTGTGTGTGTGTGTGTGTGTGTGTGTGTGTGTGTGTGTGTGTGTGTGTGTGTGTGTGTGTGTGTGTGTGTGTGTGTGTGTGTGTGTGTGTGTGTGTATGTGTGTGTGTGTGTGTGTCTGACCCTTCAGGCTCGGTGACCTCGATCCACTCACAGCCGTGTAAGACCCGCCCCCTGCTGCAGGTTCCAGACTCCTCCCCCGTTCTCCCCCGGCAGCCTCCCTCCCTCCCCCTGCCCCGCATCGCCCCGCCCACGCCCGGCCCCTCCCCCCTGTCCCTGCGCAGACAGGTGAGAGACCCCGTTTCCTGCTGTCTGGAAACAAATGTTATCGGGATTATGTTGTGTTATAATAATATTATAATATAATATACAATAATATTATATTATTGTATTTATGTTTTAGATATTAGAATATGTTATTATTATATTAGAATATTATACATTATATTATGTTATATTATAGTATTATATATTTATATATTACATATTATAATATATTTTTATATTATATTATTCTACATTATATTATTAAAGATGATATTATAATGTCTGTATATATATTTCTTGATGAATGGTGTTTCTCCTGCTGCAGGTGGACTTTGTGGAGCACCAGGAGAGACCCAACCCTCCTCCTCTTCCTCCCCTCTCCCCTCAGACCTCCTCCCCATCTCTCCTTCCTCCTCCTCCTCCTCCTCCTCCCTCCTCCCCCTCGGCCCTCCCTCTACCACCCTCGTCTCCTTCCCCGTTCACTCCTCCCTCTCCCTCCTCTCTGCATCCGCTTCTCTCCTCCCCCTCCTCCCTCCCCCCTCCTCCGCCGTCCTCCCCCTCGCTGCTCCTCCCCCCGCCTCCCTCGCCCCGCCTCCCCCTGCGCCGCGCCAGCCTCCGGAGACCCCGGCCGCCCTCGGCCGCCTCCCTGTGCGACCCGGCGGACGAGGAGGTGCATCACATCACCAGCGCCGCCCGCCGCAGGTGGAGGAACGAGGAGGACGGGGGTCCGGAGGGCCGCAGCCACTCCCCCTCCCCCTACGCCACGCCCCTCTCTCTCAACTCCTCCTCCTCCTTCTCCTCATCTCCTCCTCCTCCCCCGCTGCCGCCTTCCTCCCCGAGGAGCGCTCTCGGTTTGCTCGGGGCGGCGCTGAGCGGCGGCGACCGGGCCTTCCGAGACGAGCCGCCGCCGCCCGCCGGCCCCCCCGAGGACCAGCGGCGCCACTCCATCGAGGTCTGCCTCCCGCAGGGCGACGGCGAGCGGCGCGGGCGCGCCGGCGTTCCCGTGAGGGTGCAGTCGGTCGGCGGCGGCCACCGGAAGAAGAAGATGAGCCCGCCGTGCATCTCCATCCACCCGCCGTGCGGGCGCGAGCACGCCGCCGAGCCGTCCCCGCAGCCCGCCGACTGCAGCACGCTGCGGCGCCGCACGCCGTCCTACGACCTGAGCCCGCACGCGCAGCCCGGCGCCAGCGGCGCAGGCGCCTCCGCTGCACGCGCTTCCGCGCCGCCGGCGCCCTCTCCGCGCCCACTCGACGCTCTCGGACGTACACGCCGCCGCACGCCGCCTTCGTCCAGCCGCACGCGCCGCTCGCCCCGAGGCCGTTCTCGCAGACGCACGCCCTCTCCCCCGCGGCGAGGCTCCCCTCGCTCTCAGGGGAGTACAAGCCCCTCCCCCAGTTCACCTTCGACCAACCGCAGTCCAGGTACCTGAGCGGGCTGCCGGCCGGCCTGTCGGACGCCGACGCCGCCCCCTGCTCGTCTCCCTTCGACGGGCGGCTGGGCGGCGCCGCGGGATTCAGCGCGAAGAACCGGAGGACCGCCCAGTGACGGCAGGGAGCGATCCCATTGTCCGAGAGGCCGACCTCGGAGAAAGATTGTTGCCGGGTGGAAAACGAGAAGTTTTTTTTCCGGGAGGAGGATTTGTTTTTAAATCCTGAAAAGACGTGACTCCTCCCCCGACTTCCTGAACCCGGCCCGACGGACAGCGGCTCCCCCGGAGGAGGCGGAGCCAGTCAGACCGCCGGACACGGTGTGTGACGGACGCTGCCGACGCCCCAGGACTAAAGCCTAACTCCGTAGCCAAAGTTTTCTTTCTTTTGGGCCACACTGTCCCCCCCCCCACCCACGCGAGCCAATCAGGAAGCAGCGTCTGGCTGGCGACCTTTGACTTTTACATGAAGTGTTTTTTCGTGCGATGCGGGAGGGGGGGGGGGGTGACGTGGGATATGCAACTTCAGGTTTTCTGCAGAAGTTCTGCTTCGCCCCTCCTCTGCTCCCTGATCACATTGATCGGAGCAGTGTGTGTGTGTGTGTGTGTGTGTGTGTGTGTGTGTGTGTGTTTCCTGTGTGCGAGTGATGTCATATCCCCGTCGTGGTGGAAGTCGGCCGTGTGGTTCTGCGGAGGGGAGGCCGTGGTCCGTGTTCATGTGTGTATCTGCGCAGTGTAAATAAAAAAGGAACTTATTGTATTTGGTGAGATTTAAACAATAGCTCTATCCATATGCACATATTTTTATAGAGATTTAAAAAAAAATGTTTTTTGCACACATCTGAATCTGAAGTGGCTCGTCTCTCCCTCCGCCGTCCTCTCGTGAATGTACCTTTTCTTTCTCAAAGCGGAGGAAGCCGCGAGGGAGAGCGACCCTCCTCTTTGTACTTTTATTTTGAAAAATGTTTGAAAAGCAGACGGACGGGAACAGGGCGCGGCGTGTTTCTGTGTCTTTGTCTCATATTTCTATGTTCTTGGTGTGTCAACAACAGTTGTTAAGAAGCCGGCTCAGTGATGCAACACACAATCATGGAGAGATGTTTTTAATAGCGGCTATGACGTATTAAAAGACGTTTATTTCCTCTTTTAGTAACTTCTAACCGAACAAATACTCTATTTACACTATTTATTCATCCAGATGAATTAGGAAATAACATTTACAGCGTTTAAATATCTGACTCAAATACAATACGAACAAAATCCAGTATTCAGAAAAAAATATTTTCAAAATAAAAGTCATCTCTGAGCCGCCCTTCTGCAGCTGTTTCACCACTTTGTGTTTCTGTACATCTAAAGACAACCAAACTAACTAACTTACTAAAAATATGTGTAGCCAGAGTGCAATAATAATAATAATAATAATATATACTTGTGGAAAATATAGTGGCGTCCACGCGTTAAAGACGACACGCCCTCGTGTTCGTACCGTAGAACTTTATATGATATAGACGTGTGAGGGTGTGTGTACGAGGAGAGGACTCCACCCATTTATCACCCGCCATTTAACCCCCCCCCAAAACGACCCCACCATACTTTCAGCAGCGTGCGGCGGCCATGTTTGTCCGCTACAGATCCCCCCCCCCCCTCCAGTGAGTGAATGTATATTTTCTTACCGAGCCATAGTACTTTTATTCTGACGCAGCACAATGAGTATTGTTGTTGTGTTGTTTGTCTGCACATGTCTGACCCCTGAAGCATGACCCTCCCCCACAGGCAGCTGGCCTCCTCTCCTCTCCTCTTCTTCTCTTCTTCTTCTTCTCCTCTTCTTCTGCTTCTTCTTCTTCTGACCGGCATGTCACGTGCACACTACTGCATGTCACGTGCACAACTCCTCAATGATCTGAGTGGATAAAAGAAACCAAAGTGCTTTGATGCTGCACCCCCCCCCCCCCACACACACACACACACACACATACACAGTGTTTGTCGTCGATTACACCCGGATGGCAATAAAATGTAAAAGAAGCCCATGCGGAGAGAGATTTATCAACATTTATTTAGAAAGAAATATATATATATATATATATATATATATATATATATATATATATATATATATATATATATATCTTAAACAGTTGCGAAAGTTTGCCGAAATTTGAGGAAACATGACATCATTGAGGAGAAGAACGGTTTCCAGATTATCATAGATTACGATCAACACGCTCATCCTATCAACCTTTGACCCCCGGACCGTCCTGCCTCCTCTAAGGGCCTCTGACCCGTGGGTGTTCGGGCATCCTGGTATCGTGTCCTCTTCCTCTTAGAAGTAGAGTAGGAGGTGTACCCCCCCCCCCCCCCACACCCACCCCTCCCCCGCATATTTGCCATATTAATCGACCCGTTTGTTAGAGTGGCTGCATAATTGTTCTTGCGGATCTTCGGGTCTCGGTATTTAAAACCTGTTTTTTTATTTTTGTGTTGTCGGAGGAAACCTTTTGGACTATTGCATGTTCTGATTTAGGATAAGAAGAAAAGAAAAAAAAAAAAAATTTTTCGGAGGGGAAGAATAATCTGGATGTTTTAAGAGATTTTTTTTTTTTTATATTTGCATTTCCAGATGTTTCCATGTGTCGATGGAGCGCCTCGTTGCACTGGGCTCTGACTCATTGGAATCTGATACAGACGTAAATGATGCATTGACCCGTTGTTTATTGTCCCGATGCAATACCGGCTGGTTCTCCACTGTACGGCGACCCGGATCCTCTCCTCGCGGTTTCATAGAGGGACGCGGAAACCCGCTCGGTTCTCCTTTCTTCAGAACCGACGTTATTTAATGTTGACGTGCCGCCTTCTTTTTTTCTTCTTTTCCTTTTTCTTTTTCTTTCTTCACTTTTTCCTCCCGATACTTTTCAACTGGCCAGAAGCTCTGGCGTAGTGATGTACTGTGTGTGCGCTGTGGGAGCAGCCTCGGGCCGGGCCTCTCGGTACCGGACGGAGAGCGAGAGCTGAGCTGAGCTGAGCTGGTCCGGCCTCCAGAGGAGGTCAAACTGTGATAGAACTTGACTTTGATGAATCAGAAGCCTTGTGTTTTCTTTCTTTGTTTTTTTATAACCCTTCAGTGCAACCCCCCCCACCCCCCCCACCCCCAAACCCCCCCAAGCCTTACAAGGAGGGGAGGAGGTGTTGTGTCAGAGCCAACGTGTCTGCAATAATAAGCCCTCCGTTATCCCCCGTGACAGAGGGAGGAGGGAGGAGGTGCAGCCGGACTCTCTGCATTGTGTCGTTGCTGATTTATTGTGTGATGACCGACCGTTGTCCTGAAGGATGTTTTTCCCTGTCAATTAAAAAAATACAAGATTTTTTTTTTAAATTCCTGATACACGTCTGTTTTATTTCCGTGTTTCGGTGTCGGCGGGGAGGAGCAGATGTCCGTGTTTACCTTCTGCAGAGAGGGGAGAGATTGAGAGGAAAAGCCTGTGCGGAATCGATGCTGTTGCACGTGTCGTCCACCAGAGGGCGCTGCCGAGTTTCAGCTTATCGGTTCTTTAAATTCTCAGACATTAAGTGGTGGTTTGGATAAAGAAAACAATTAATAATAAAACAAATATTAGCAAGTGTCTCCCACGCAGAGAATAAGCTGAAGATAAAAGGAGGAAGTGACGTAAAGGACTTAACTAACTCTTTTGTGATTGGCCGATAGCTCAAACTGACAATGACGGAAATGTATTTGTATAAAACCACAAAACTTTACTATTAATCTAGATCCAAGTTTTCCTCTCCTGGTGCGTGTTAGGCACGTATCCTTCTTAACTCACTCACTTCAGATGGTGCTGTACGATAAGGTAAGTATATGGGACTTAATAATAATAATAATGATAATAATAATATTAACAATAATAATGTGTCCTTTATTGATCCCACAGTGGGGACATTCTTCTCTGCATTTGACTCATCCTAAGTTATTAATGAGCAGTGAGGCTGCAGTGAAGCGCCGGGGGAGCAGCCTTGCTCAAGGACACTTCGGCATGCAACTAATGGGGAGAGCGGGGATCACACCGGCAACCTACCGACCAGATAACTGATCAGGTAAGTTGTTGTTGTTTTCTTAACAAAGTATGATGAACAGGGCTGATTGTTTATCTTTACTTTCAAATCAAACCAGGAACAACTCATTACGTTTTGGGATTTTCACAGACCAGATTACACTTTTAAAGGCATAACAACTCTGTTATTGACTATCCTATAAAACCATCGAGGTAAACTGTCTTTGAATCTAAAGAACAATAAAAATCTTAAAACGACAAATAATTCTGAGAGTAGTTATGGTGGTTTTCTTTGAGCCCTGCTGCAGATAGCCGAGTATACCAATCACGATAACTCCATTTATTTAATCACTATTTATTATTTAAATCATGAATCCTGGGAGATTTGACATGAGACTCTTTAATGCACAAACAAATTATTCAAAACCTTGAAAATGAAACGTTGAAGTATCAAAGGAATATGTAAGTTCCCAGATCCACACGATTTAGCTGCAGTGTATTGCTTGAATCCTGTTTTATTTGCATGTTTTTTCTTTTTCTTTTTATCCTTATCCTTATTTTTACATCGCTTCACTCGTTTTCACATCATATTAACGAAAGTCTTTTTTTATATTCCCAAGTGTGTCTTTTACATCTTTTTCCTCATTAATATAACGGGTTAAAGGCGCTCTGTGAACACACTTCCCCTGCAGGGACGCAGGACCACCACTAGGGGGCAGTGTTAGCTTGTTAAATATAGGTTGAGAGTGGGTGAAGCCCACGAGAACGGCCAGTGCATCATTTTACATCAAAGACTGAATCCACAGTCTTATAGGCTCAGTGAGATGTGTGTCCCTCTTCTTTGTCTTCCAGGTTTATTTTCAGACATTCATCATCATAACGGTTTTCATATCTCACCTGTGGGCTCTCCTGTGTTCGCTGCACCATCTCAGCGCTCACGACTTTGACTCCTCCGGTTTATCTGCTGCACGCGACCCGCGGCGAGCGCGTGTTTGTTAGTGAGGCGACGTCAGCTGAGATATGTTCACGCGAGAAGGTAAAGGTCAAGATGACATGAAACGCCTCTTCCTCCACGCTGCCGCCTCATCGCTGCTCTTTAGAGAACCTCCCCCCCCATTTCTTAAAAATCTGTCCTTGGATTTTTTGCACACCGCCCTTTGATGAATAAAACAAACACATTCTGCCTCATTGAAATGAGCTTCGTTAGGGCTTCGTTCAGGGCCTTTTGGCTGCAGCCATTGAAGACACATCTGTCTCCATGTCTCTGACGCGTGTTCTAAAGGACAGACACACAACCGTCTCCTCATGCAGCTCACACGCTGATCTGCTCCTCAGACAAGTCACCTGGCGACTGCTGTCGGCCGCCAGGTTACCCAAGGGTGCCATGAAGACACCCGCTTCTTAATTGGATATCCACCTTTGGCTGATCAGCAGAACGCATCACAAGCTCGAAAAAAGTTGTGTTAAATAAAGCTAACTGTTGGTTGTGTTGACTCAACCTAACAGGTTGCGTTGAGTCAACACAACCAACAGTTAGGTTGAGTCAACACAACCGACAGTTAGGTTAACCTAATTGTTGGTTGTGTTGTCTCAACCTAACTGGTTGTGTCGTCCTCTCAGACAGAACTTAAACCCGGCGCCCTGCGAGTCAAACTGGTGGCGTCCCTCCTCTGGGACTCACCTCAAAGTGTTCCCTCATTGACGACCTCTCACCCAACAGGAGAAACCAACGAACGGCCACTTGGCTTAACGCTCCCTCAGGAAATCAGAGTTGTGGTTATTGCCCTTCTTTTCCTCATCATGATTACGTGTCAGCGGTCCACGGTTCACATCAAGGCGAGGTTACGGGATGTGCCGCTCCACATGGTTTATACGTGTGTCCCCTGTGGGTGAGCATGATTTCTTTCCCATCCTCCTTAAACTTGTCCTTGTTCATTTATTTTCCTATCCATTCTTTTTTTTCATACGGTGCACGTAGGCGTTCGGTTCAGTCTGAACGTATTATTGTCTGAATCCGGTAATTATTGATGCTAAAACTGGCTGCAGAGGTAATGAAGCACATGATGGAGGGAGATCTGCTGGAGGAGACGTCTACTTTGACACCTTCGCTTTCACTTTTTTGGGTTTATCGGTCCATAATGTTTGACAGGAAGTAGACCCGGGAGTCCCGAGACTCGGCGAATGTAACGCGTCCGTGGCGTCTCGGGTCGGAGGATTCCTCTAGATCTGGTGTGGCGGACGCATCAGAGGTGGGGGGGGGGGGAGGGGGGGGGAGGAGGAGGAGGAGGAGTTCAGGGCGGCCGGTCCTTGTCCAACGGAGAAAGGTGTGATAGAAACACGTCCACGACCGCACAAGCCTAAAAACGAAAAATGAACACTTCATATTATCTGCTGGAGGAAATCAATAAACATAATAATGCTTGAGCCATCAGAAAACAACAACAACAACAACATTAACAAGGAAAGCAGACGCTCCACACTGCGATGTTGGTAAAGGTCAAGGCGAGCGGTACTTCGTGGCGCGGGACTTCGTGGCGCGGGACTTCGTGGCGCGGGACTTTGTGGCGCGGGACTTCGCGGCGCGAACACGTGGCGCGGGACTTCGCGGCGCGAACACGTGGCGCGGGACTTCGTGGCGCGGGACTTCGTGGCGCGGGACTTCGTGGCGCGGTAACAATCGAGGATGAATGTCGTGCTGCTCAGGGAAGTGGAATAATATTCTGATCTCATCATATTAATCCATCGGCGGCTAATGAGGCTTACAGGTGCCCGGAGCCGCGTGGGCGCCGGCTGAATACCTGTCGCCGAAAACAGGAGAAGAGACGGAGGATAAGAAGTCGTTTCACTTCGGTGACTTCACCGCAACGAGATGGAAAGCGATCATCACAGAACCCGTTTCAGGAGTTCGTGAAGTGCGTTTACAGCATCTTTTGAAATGTGGATCCTTGTCAACCGGCTGCATCGTTTCGTTTTTTCAGCTTCTTCTTTTTTTTCTTTCTCCACATTATTATTATTTCTGTGTTGTCGGTCATTTATTTTGTATGCGGAGAGAAAAAATTCTGCGACATAAATGGAGGAGACAGAAGGCGTCTGTCAGGTGTTATGAGAACGAGAGAAGCTCCGACGCCTTGATGTGCTCTTCCTCACGACGTTGGAACAGTTGGTGTGTGTGTGTGTGAGTGTGTGTGTGTGTGTGTGTGTGTGTGTGTGTGTGTGTGTGTGTGCGCGCGCTCAGTGAAAGCTGTTGGTTATGTGTGCAGTTCTTGTCTGGATTTGAATGTGAGAGATCAACTGTGTGGGAGAGAGAGAGAGAAATACTTTAGGAAATGATTTCTGTTATCAGATTCTTGCATCCGAAAAACCACAGGAAGTACTTAATGATACTCTCAATAAAGACGTGTAGGAAACTAATTGATCTGTGTGTGTGTGTGTGTGTGTGTGTGTGTGAGTGTGTGTGTGTTTTGCAAACCCCTCACGGCCATTTCTTCTCCCAGACAGATGTTTGGTGACCTGGTAACACCCCTAGACTCCACCCCCAGCATGTCACACACACACACACACACACACACACACACACACGATCAATCAATCACTTGCAGACACCTTCATTTCGATGCGTGTCCAGAGCTGGAGACAGAACAGAATATATATATATATATATATATATATATATATATATATATATATATATATATATATATATATATTTCTGACATCATGAGCGTGTCGCCTGATTGGTCTCGGTGGTTCGTGAAAACTGACGGGCACTAGGACCCGCGGGTCGACCGGTGCACCGAGGTCCGCCGCAAGCCGCTACTCAGCCCGAATAATGACGCACACTGAAACGTAGACGCCGTTTTAGGTAAACTCCCTCCCGGAGGTCGCGTCACACTCGGGGAAAACCGGGTCGGACGACATGTTGTAATAACTGCATCGTAACACGTCATTCATAAATAAGTTGTATCCTCACTTAATAAACCACGCAAATGAAGCGTTATATATAACGCTTCATAGCGGACAGTTATTGTGAAGTGTTACCGAGCCACGGGACCACGGAGAGCCTGCTGCCGCTAACATGACCCGATGCTTTACTTTCATAATAACTGCCACACAACACTTACTTTACATGATTCATGAAGTGTGGAACAATGCTCGATGAGTGATGAGTTAAGTGTTTACTCGTGTAACTAATGCTCCGCCCGGAGCGTCTGTACAGCTGTCGGCTATAACCGTCAACGGGAGGAGGTATCGTTGACGTATGGGGACGCAGGTGTCTGTTGTCACACCTGAGAAGCCGTCGGGTCGCGCTGAAGAAAGAGAAAGTTTAAATCCCGGCGCCCTCAGAGAGTCAGAGGGACTTTGGGAAGGGGGTTTCCAGAGCGGCAGCCAGTAACCTGGCAACTTGAACACGTCCTGCGAAGCGTTATCGCTGAGAGAGCTGCGCAGCGCCGGGCTCCTGAAATAGTTCATCCTCCTCCAGACAATTAGGGTTTCGTGGGATTGAGCCAATCCTGCGTGTTGTGTGTATTTGTGTGTTGTATTTGTGTGTTTTTGTGTGTGTATTTGCGTGTTGTTTTTTGTGTATTTCCAGCTCTACCTCGTGTAACCCGAAGAAACTCGCTGATCGGAATCGGCCTCGTCGGCGTTTGGGTTGGATGCTTTTTTTTTCATATAAGCGAGGATGAGTCTTACCGCCTCCTCCACGCTCAAGGAGGAGGCGCATCCAGACGGTCTGGAAAGGAGGAGGGGGGGGGGGCGAAGGAGGCGTCTGAAAGTCGTCAGCCGGTGCTTGTGTGCCTCCTCCCAGACGGCAGACGGGCGAACAGGGTGTGTCTGTGGTTCTAATCTCCTCTGAGCTCTCCTCCATCTCCGCGGCGCTCCGGAGACGGTTCCCGAGACGTTCCGGGAGGTTCTAAATCTCCCGTCGTCGGAGCGCCTCCTGTCGAGGAACTCGACGCTCGAGGAATTTGTCCTTCTATAGTTTCCTTCTTGAGTTTCCTTTGAGAGTACGTTCGCACTCGCGTGAGTTGACTCGCTCGACTTTTCGCTTTGTTCGTGCCCTAAAGGGGGCGGGGCTTATCTCTGTGTCTTTACTCCGGAAAAACAGTTTTCATCTCCTTCATCCGCCACAACCAACTCACCACGAGTTCTTCACACGGGTTGAGGACGTCCCACAAACGTTTGATCATCCAACGCCATCGCTCGACGCTGATTGGCTCTCGCAGCTCGACGCTGATTGGCTCTCGCAGCTCGACGCTGATTGGCTCTCGCAGCTCGCCGTCGGGGCAATTTTTTGCGCGAAAGTTGAAAAATCTCAACTTTTGAAGAATTCTGGACAAATGGAAAACCTCTCGATGCTTTTGGTTGTGAACGCAGCTTCGAAGCCTCCGACGCCGTCGCCCCTGCTTCTTTCCTCACGGACACGCCGATGACCTCAGGGCCCAAAGGTCACCCGCGTGTCAGTCCTGTTTCACGGCCTTTTGAACATCGCGGTTCCCCCAGGGGGCCGGGCGCTCCGGTGGCGTCTCTCCGTCCCCTAAAGACGCCCGGCTCTGCGTCCTCGTCGCCTCCGGCTCGCCGACTCGTATCTGAACGTGACGAACGGGTCACTGGTCAGACGAAGGCCATCCATGCGTCTCCGTGTCAAATCAATCGCTCTGAATGCGCGGACTGCAATGCATTGTGGGAGTGAGAGAGGCGATGTATAGGGAAGAAGAAATCCGGAGCCACGAGGATATTTGTGTTACATCACGGGGGAGGAGAGGGTGTGTGTGTGTGTGGGGTCGGGTTTTAGAGACTTGACGGCACTTGGCTGTATTCTTAGAGGCCACTTCTCTCTTTTAATTTCTTTTTGAATGCCCCCCCCCCCCCCCCCAGGACTTTTTTTTAATCGTCGCAGCACTTTCCAACGTTCCCGTTTTAATATCCATAAAGTCTGGACGGCCTTATCACGCCCGGGCGGGTCGCCGCTGATATTTCCGTGGGGCCGACGCGCGTTTACGAAGTCGTAATGAGGCGCATGGCGCGCTGGCGCCTGTGGCGCGGCGCCCCCCGGTGGCGGTGTCTGACGCCGCGGTGGCGCTCGGGGGGGTTTTACGTGTCACGGAGGTTTGCCGTGGTGGTCGAGGGTGAAGCCGTCGGGGTGGGGTCACCACGAGCTTCACTCCCTTTGTTGTTTGTTTGCTCTGCCGTGAACAGGTGTGTGTGTGTGTGTGTGTGTGTGTGTGTCTGTGTGTGTCTGTCTATGCTTCATGTCCCGGTGAAGAATTCTGTTATAAAAGAAAGAGGGGGAAACGATGATTCATAGGAGAGTGTGTTGAGAGAACCAGTGACCAGTACACACACACACACACACACACACACACACACACACGCGTACGCACACACTCACCTGCACACACACACTCACCTGCAAACCATTCACATACACATACTCACTTGCATACACACACGCGTACACACTCACATGCACACACACACACACTCACCTGCAAACCATTCACACACTCAAATGCAAACACTCAAACACACACTCACATAGATGCACACTCACGTGCACAAACATTCACATACACACACACACAAACACTCACATGCACACACTTACATGCACACACACACACTCACGTGCACACGGACACTCACGTACACCCACACCCACACACAGACGGACACACGCACACACACACACACACACACACACACACTCACGTGCACACACTGTCTCCTTTGAGCCTCTCCAGGCGTTCGATGCCGTTTGCTCCGTCAGGTGTGAATTATGACCGTTACGGACATTTGTGGAGCCGGTTAAAGCATGTACAGTACCCCCCCCCCCCTTCCTCCCTCCGCCCCTCGCTGAGGCTCTTTCTCCTCTTTGAGAGAGAGAGAGAGAGAGAGTGAGAGAGAGAGAGAGATTGTGAGGGGGAGAGATGTGGAAACTCACATGACAGCTTCAACCAGAGAGACTGAGACCCACTGCTGACCCGCTAAGAGGCTCAATGATGGAGGGATGGATGGATATATAGGACAAATAATATATAGATGGATGGATGCAGATGAATAGATGAATAGATATATGGATGCATATTGGATGAATAGATAGATAGATGAATAGATATATAGATTGATGCATGAATATATAGATAATATAGCTGAGATGAATAGAGATGAATAGATAGATGAATAGATAGATAGATGACTATATAGAGAGAGATAGTTGTAGCTGTGTGGTCTCTGATAAAGAAGTTGAGTGAAAGTGGCATCTGACATTTGGCCTGACATTTCATGAACCCTGCATCAACTCCAACATCGGGGGCCCTAAGCTCCTCCTTCTAATTAACGCATGTGTCTTAATGTGCAGGTCTCTCTTTCTCTCTCTCTCTCTCTCTCTCTCTCTCTCTCTCTCTCTCTCTCTCTCTCTCTCTATTACTGTACCCCAAAGAGAGGAATACTCTTTGGGGGGATGGGGGAGGGGCGTAATCTCAACAGAAAGTCTTGTTCCACAGAAACTAAACATAGCTCCTGCTGCGTTGGTTACAGGTCACACACACACACACACACACACACACACACACACACACACACACACACACACACACACACACACACGTCTGCACCCGTCACTAAACGGCGGGAATCCGTTAAACCGGCGAGGTCGGTGTCCAAGGTAACGAGCTCCACGTGGGACTCCAGTGGACACGACGCAGGTAGAGAAATGCCACGCGCCCCCTTTGAAACATGCATGCATTGATGTTTACAAGTTGTGCGCGCGCGCGTGTGTGTGTGTTGAGAGTTCGCCCTAACTGTCCGTATCAGTCTCTGTGAATGAGCTGCTCCCCGAAGAGCTTTAGCGCAGAGAGGAGAGAGGGAGAGAGAGGGAGTAGAGGGAGAGAGAGGGAGTAGAGGGAGAGAGAGGGAGAGAGAGAATGGGGAGTGAGAGAGGAGAGAGAGGAGAGAGAGAGAGAGGGGAAGAGGTGGGAGCGCAACAGACCGACAGTCCTCTCTCTAGTATCCAGCTGCCTCTGCAGAAGCGCGCGGGCACACACCCGCAGACAAGACGCCAAATCGTACGTACGCGTGCGCATACGGCACACGCATAGCACACACTCATACACGCGCACGAGAGAGAGAGAGAGAGAGAGAGAGATAGAGAGGGGAAGAGAGAGAGAGCGCGGCGCAGAGCGGGGTCCCACGGTCCGCAGGCTCCGGAGCTCCTCCACTGAGGAAGTGAACGTGCGCGCGCTGCGTCTCTGCGTTCCGGCGGCCGCTCACCTGCCGCTCGCGCTCCCCTCTCGCCGGGACAGGAATACCGGGATACCGCGGAGCTCTGATCCTATACTGAGGCAGGTTGAGCCCCCACCCCCCTCTCTAGCACCCCAGCCTCCCCCCCGCCCCCCCACCCCACCACCATGCGCGGGGCCATCAGAGATTGCAGTGGAGAATCCGCGGAGGGCGCGCGCACCGCGAGCACTGGATTACAACAACTGTGATTTTATTTATTTTCTCTTTTTTTTTTGGGGGGGGGGTGGGGGTGGGGGGGAGGTCGCCGCGCGCCCACGAAGTGAGAACAACGTGGGGGATTTCAGTCAAGGTTTCTTTTCTATTTTTTTTATTTCCCCTTTTTTCTGGGGGGGACACACGCGTGGAAATAATTCCCAGCCCCGAGACTCCGTGATTTTGTATAATTTCTTCTCCTCCTTCCGGTGCGCGCGCTGCCCGTCTGAGGCTGCATGGTTTCTCGCATCCGGAGAGAGGGGACGATGTCATCTCGCGCCGCTGTTCTGGAGCTCCGTGGAGGGGAGATGCTGTGAGTAGACTTTGTCGTGTCTGTTGTCACCCCACGGAATGTGGCTTCTGAGGATCATGCACCGTGTCTATCCACCCCCCCCTCGCCCCCCCTTTCTTTTGATCAGCGGCTATTTCACCCACAGGCGTCCCTTATCCAAAAAGTGCGGCACCCGAAAAAAAAAAAAAACCCACGGAGAGCTCCGCTGCCCGTGAACGCGTCCGACTGGGATATAAAACGACGCGAGGCAGCCAGCGTGAGATTTAAAACATATATATTTATATATAATCTCATCTCGTCACTTACTTAAGTGTCAAGTTATGATTTCCCCATAATTCATAGCGCTGGCGCAGTGTCAGGCATGTGCACATGCGTCTCAGCCGGCCCCAAAAATACGCACAACAAAAAAAAAAAAAAACACGCGAGGCAATAAACTGACTGTGTGCCTCCTCAGTGGGGGGCTGCATGCCCCCCCCCCTCAACCACCACGCACTCTGGCCAACAGAAACGACGTGGAGACACGACGAGTTTTAACGCAGTGCGCGGCGTCTTTCCGGTGCCTCCATCCAGGGGTTGGACAACACGTTGCGGGGGTTTCTCCTACGTGGCCGCGCGCCACCGGTTTGGCACAACTTCCAGCTCGTCTCCGTCCCGCA